>JASDQU010241686.1:34548-49302 GCA_032191745.1 Picea mariana | reverse complement strand
AGTGGCAAAGTTAATGTGACACTTTGGGTATGGAGCCTAGTAAATACAGAGGAATTCACAGGATGACCATTAATGAAGTTACAAATATTTAACTAATACGGTCGTAAACGATCTCTTCCACTTAAAGAATGTCACGATTTGACACCATCACGACTCATGGTTAAAACATTTCTCCCTTCTATGTTAGTCTGAGACATCAGTTAGATCCTAGTTGTAAATATTCCATTGGCATTTGTATCTAGTACTTTCATTACACTTCAACCATCGATTTTAAGAGCCACAAAATAACCAAGACTTGGTAGTTATGTTAGCTGCCTAGTGTAAGAGTAAATCCCAACCCTATGTCTATTATGGATAAGAACTAGTTGAAGTTTTCCTAGGATAACATCAACAAGTGGGTAGATATTAAAGGCAGAAGGGGTTTTCCAGAGTCATGCCAACTTTTCCTTATAACCTTTCTACTCATGACATAAATAGGGGATCTTGTGGTAAGTAGAAATCTAGGTGTTTGTAACAAGGTTTTTTTTTATCATAGAATTTTAAAGCAAAGTTTTATTACAGAGTTTCATAACCCAGTCAATAATAGAGTTTGATAACTAGGACCCCTTTTTCTACTAAGAAACTATATAAACAATTTTTTTTGTTGCTGTAAATATGAGGTTCATTACAAAACAACAAGCAACAACCGACAAACCATCAAGGAAGAAGCACTCACCGAACCAGTAAACAATGTATCTAGATTCAACGATGACGAAGTTGCATTGTAAGGCTAAAAGAATGATGAAACATACAATGCCTATTCAACTGGCGGTGGACAACAACATTGTCCAAAATCACTACAACATTGTATGGAAAATTTTGAGGAAACATGTACTACAAGAAGCGTATTTAGATAAACATTTAAGGTTGTCAGGATGTATAAGGACCTCACGATATGTAAACATTTAAGTTGCCAGGCCTGTTGGAGGACCTCGTGATATATAAACATTTAAGTCGTCGAGCCTTTTCAATCACATCAAAAAAGTGTTATTACATTTGACATGGACTAATAATAGTAGCACAAATAAGAAAATAAATCTCAATACTATGGAATTATTGATCACTAGAAATATTGGACATACAAATAATAAAAAAATCATCGTACATGATCTAAGACAATGCCACTAGAAAATGCTAAGACAAACATTCGAACTAATGCTAGCATTAATCCACCTTCGAGCAATGCATAAGAAAATATATGATTCAAAAAGACCACATACGATCAAATACTTTGGATATGCCAACATATATAACATTGGGAATAGTGAATCCAACAATAAGACCTCCAATTTATTGTGCAATCAGATCATGACATATATGGTACTTTTTATTAATAAAAAATTGATGTTTTTAGTTCCCTAGTTCCAACAATAGATAATATGGAAATATTTGTGGTCAAAGGGAAAACTAAAATGAGGTCAACGATTTATCGATCGATATAGTCTGTCTATGCCTACTATAGTCCCTCTATGCTAATTGATTCTAATATATCATGGAATGATGTTAATTTCAAACATCATGGTTATATTGTGTAAGTCATTCTATTGTTCGCAGGTGATTGAACAATAGAAGTCTAATTTATTGCCCGCCTACCAGGAATCCGCGGTCGGAGAAGTGACTTGGTATGGAATGGGGACGCAGTCGGTCGGTGTCATAATATAAGAGCACGAGTGAAAATGTGAACCCGTAAGTCCACCTACCCATACAACTAGACATTTTTGAAAAAATGAATAAGTGACAAGAAAGATAAAGTTCAGGGAAAAGAGAAACGTATATTTGGCCAAGCATAGAAAACAGAAAATAAAGGCTAATATATTCATATATGAAACATATATCCCATTTCCTACCAAGATATATAATTGGAAAGAAGTGCGAAGGTGGCAGGCACAAAAAACAACAACTAAGGAATATGATTCGTGAGTTTACTTGGTTCTTGATTGTATGCTTCGTCTGTCAATTTGTATATCACAGAACTCCAAGTGTTGTTTACAGGAACTGGAACAATAGAATTGCATTTTTTCTGATAAACGAGTAATACATACTAAATATGTACTTTTATAAAGTATGGACATGAGATTTTATAGAGCATGTACGAATCCCTCATTCCATACTTGGCCACTTTTTTGGATCACGGGTTCTCGGGCTGACATAGTGAAAATTGATCCTTTATTATTATGTGTCCTATAAATAGCACCCAGAGTTCCGTGATATACAAATTGACAGGAGGACATGCGGTATGGCTGGCTCAACATTGGACTTCTATTGTTCTGTGTCCTCCAAGCAACACTCGAAGTTCCATGATAGACAAATCGATAAATGGACTCCAAAAATTGCGTGCTCAAGATTGTGATTGTTTACGGATGGACAACCCAATAAACTATCTAACATTATCTAAAAACATTATTTTCAAATACTAAATTATTAATATTAAGTATTGATAATTGTATGGATCCCGCATTCCATATATAGCCACCTTTTGCATCGTGGGTTCTCGGTCTGGCGGGCTCAGAATTGCGCCTCTAATTCTCTGTGTCCTCCAAATAGCACCCAGAGTTACGCGATATACAAATTGACAAGCGGACTTGTGGATTGGCTAGCTCAACATTGCACATTTATTGTTCCTTGTCCTACAAACAACACTCGGAGTTCTGTGATATACAAATTGACAAACAAACTCTAGGGCTAGCGGTCTCAAGATTGCGAATGTTTACGGATGGTTATCCCTATAAACTATAAAAAATTATCTAAAAAAAATTATTTTCAATACTAAATTGTTCATATTAAATATTGATATTGTACAATTTATTTACATAAAATTACTGAAGGATTTTAAATATCTTATTTGAAAGAAAAATCCACGTATTCAGAAACTCACCATTCAAAAAGTTTGTATAATATGAAACGGGGAAACCAATTTTGAGGAAACCATTGAGAACAATAAACCAACCATTATAATCATAAATAAAAAAAACAGAAAACCATAATGGTGTCCCGACCTCTAGAGATCTAGCTCAATTTGGTATAAACTGCAAAGGGTTTGGATAGAATAGAATAATTGAAAAGCTGTGAATTATTATTGTATTGTCACTTAATGGTTGATTATGTGCATTACAAAGTAGTTGCACTTAGAACTATAATGAGAATATAATTTTTGTAACCATTGTTAAGACTAATTTCTGTGTCCAAGACTAGATTAGATAATTGTTAAAGATAATACATATAAGAGAATAGAAAGTGAATTTTGATTTGTTTGTCCAAGACAAGATTACAAAATTGTTAAAACTAATGCAAATAAGAGAATAGAAAGTGAATTTCTACACCAGGGAGAATATTTTAGGGACTATCCCATTATCTGATGTAGAAGTTGACGATGGACTGTATTATTAAGATACTCTGTTGCACATTAAGATATTGTGTTACATGTGTAGTGTGAGGGGTGGCGTTGAAATGCCTAAATTATAATTGTAAAAATCAATCCAATAAGTACTAAACTATTACCCCACTCAAAAAAATAACTGAACTACTTATTATTGATTAAGTTCCACATGATTAAACACAAGAGAACATATTCACTACTTTTTTACAATTAAAAGAAGATAGTATCCATTATTAAAAAATACAATATTCTACACTAGAGGCAGGGAAAACCCACCATCCTGAGAACCCGCACTCCAAAAAAGTGGCTAGATATAGAATGAGGGACTCGTACATGATCTATAAAATATCATGTCCATAGTTTATAAAAGTACATATTTAGTGTGTATTACTCGTTTCTCGAAAAATTTCTAGGTGCGGAAGTTGGCGGATACATGTGTTCATATTTCCACTTCTTGAATGTTTATATCACCAGCCTGACCAACCCCTTCCCTGTTTCATATTTTACAAACTTTTTGAATGGCGAGTTTCCGAATATGTGAGTTTTTCTTTCAAATAAAATATTTAAAATCCTTCAGTAATTTTATGTAATTAAATTGTACAATATCAATATTTAATATTAATAATTTAGTATTGAAAATAATGGTTTTTAGATAATGTTTTATAGTTGATAGGGATCACCATCCGTAAACAATCACAATATTGAGCCCGCCAACCCTGAAGTCCATCTGTCAATTTGTATATCGCGGAACTCCGAGTGCTATTTGGAGGACATAGAACAATAGATGTGCAGTGTTGAGACAACCAATCCGCAAGTCCACCTATCAATTTGTATATCGCAGAACTCTGGGTGTTATTTGTAGGACATAGAGAAATAGAGGCCCAATTTTGAGCCTGCCAGCCTGAGAACCCACGATCCAAAAGGTGGCTAAGTATGGAATGAGGGATCCATACAAATATCAATATTTAATATTAATAATTTAATATTTGAAAATAATGTTTTTAGATAATGTTAGATAGTTGATTGGGTTGTCCATCCATAAACAATTGCAATCTTGAGCCCACTAGTCCTGGAGTTTATCTATCAATTTGTATATCGTGGAACTCTGAGTGTTGTTTGGAGGATACAGAACAATAGAAGTGAAATGTTCAGCCATCCAGACCGTAGGTCCACCTATCAATTTGTATATTGCAGAACTCTATGTGATATTTGTAGGACACAGAACAATAGTGGCTCAATTTTCAGCCTACCAACCCGAGAACCAGCGATCCAAAAAAGTGGCTAAGTAAAAGAATGGGATACGTACATGCTCTATAAAATCTCATGTCCATACTTTATAAGGGTACATATTTAGTATGTAATGCTCATTTATCGAAAAATTTGTAGGTGTGGAAGTTGGTGGATACACGTATTCAGATTCCCACTTACTTTTATATCACCAAATCGACTGAGCGCTTCCCTGTTTCATATTGTACAAACTTTTGGATTGTGAGTTTCCAAATACATGAGTTTTTCTTTTAAATAAGATATTTAACATCCTTTAATAATTTTATGTAGTTAAATTGTACAATATCAATATGTAATATTAATACTTTAGTATTGAAAATAATGTTTTTAGATAATGTTAGATAGTTGATAGGGATCACCATCCATAAAAAATCGCAATCTTGAGCCTGCTAGACCTGGAATCCGTCTGTCAATTTGTGTAACGCGAAACTCCAAGTGTTGTTTGGAGGACACAGAACAATAGAAGTGCAATGTTGAGCCAACCAACCCGCAAGTCCATTGTTAAATTTGTATATGGAAGAAATCTGGGTGCTATTTGTAGGACATAGAGAAATAGAGGCCCGATTTTGAGCTCGCCAACCCGAGAACCTGTGATCCAAAAGGTGGCTAAGTATGGAATGCGGGATCCATACATGCTCTATAATTCTCATGTCCATACTTTATAAAACTACATATTTATTATGTATTACTCATTTTTCAGAAAGCTTCTAGGTGCGGAAGTTAGCGGATTCATGTCTTCAAGTTTTAATTTCTTTCATATCACTAGCCGGACCAATCGCTTCCCCGTTTCATATTGTACGAAATTTTTTGTTGAAATAAATTGTACAATATCAATATTTAATATTAATAATCTAGTATTGAAAATAATGTTTTCAGATAATGTTAGATTTTTGATAGGGATCACCATCCATAAAAAACTGTATTCTTGAGCCCGCCAGCCCTGGAGTTTGTCTATTAATTTGTATATCACATAAATTCGAGTGTTGTTTAGAGGACACAGAACAATAGAAGTGCAATGTTGAGTCAAATAGCCCGTAAGTCCGCTTGTCAATCTGTATATCGCTGAATTATGGGTGTTATCTGAAGGACACAGAACAATAGAGTTCCAATTTTGAGCCTGCCAGCTCGAGAACCCACGATCCAAAAAGTTCCTAACTATGGAATGTGGGATCCGTACATGTACATGCTCTATAAAATCTCATGTCCATACTTTATAGTACATATTTAGTATGTATTACTCATTTTTCAGAAAAATTCTAGATGCGGAAGTTGGCGTATACACGTGTTAATATTTCCACTTACTTTTATATAACCAGCTCGACTGACCGCTTCCCCGTTTCATATTTTAAAAACTTTTTGGTTCAAATTTTTCTGAATAGGCGAGTTACAACATAGGCTGGTTCAATATTGCATTTCCATTGTTCCTCCACCTGAAAAAAACACTCGAACTTCCACGCTCGACAAATTAGAAAAGAAATTGAAATAAAAGAATATATTCTATGCAAATTATAACAAAAATATCATATGAACAAGAGGACATTGAAATTCAAATTCATCATTGTTATACTTGCAATGAAGAAAATAGTACAAAAACTTTACTTAAACATCCCAAATTTTGATTTTCTTGTAGAAAATGGATTACAAGACATGGAAAAATAGAAACTATCAACCCAATAAGGAGAGGTCACATAAAATTGTAACATGAAAGAGAAGAATAAAGAGCTAGACAAAACTCTTGCTAATAATTTGGCCCTAAGTCGTTTGGAAAATAAATTGGATGTCAAAACCCATCAAAGAGGAAATGAATAAGCTAAAAGAGTTGGAACATGAGTATTTAAAAATATCCTTGAACCACATAATATTTGTTATAAAGAGTTGAAAGATGAGGACATGCTATCAATAGTAAAAAAACAATTAAAAAACAAGTCATTTATTGAAACAACTTACCTCATTGAAGAAAATAGTTTGGGGAAAATAATAGAACATAATGATAGGTTCATCAGGAATATTTATAAATGAAGACCTCATTCTAGAAGACCAATCTAAATCAAGGTGGAAAATTCAAAAAATAAAATAAGTTGGGAAGGAAGAAAAATGGGAACTAAATAGGAATTTGGGACACGTGAGATACTCTCTTGGAATTGTCGTAGCTTTCCATGATGTGAAGGTACTATGTTAACTTGGACCTTGAGTGAAAATGATATTATTTTTCTAGTTGAAATGTGTAATATAGATGGATTTTTGTGGCCTCCCACCTATTCCAACTAGCTCATTTTGGTAGTTTTCTAGTTTGGTAGTTTTTTTCTAGTTTTCAGGTCCCTCACTTCTGGGGTCGTTTTGAGTCCCTAAACAACGTTTTTAGGTTTCTCCATAAGAATATTGCAAACAGAGTCAGATTCAGATGGAAACATGTGTAGTACTCGAATATACCTTTCCAATAGGCTATCGTATGCCTGAAACGAAGATCGTATGCAAAATTTACGACCCCAGAAAGTTGATATACTAACTTACCCAAATGAGGCCCACATGACTTTTGGTGCTTCATCTCCTAGGGTTAGGTTTTTAGATGTCTAGTGTTTTTTAAATTCCTATTTATTGTAAAAAGGCCTTGAGAGCTTCTTTGTAATCATCTTCTTGCAAATGAGCACAGTCGTCACATCTCTTATCAGAGATACGCTGCCACCATTCTAGCAAGCTTGTTTTCCGCTGCATTTTATAGTTTCAAATTATTTCCTTATTGAATAGAAACCAAATTTATTGTATATATGTTATTATGTGTTAAGCATGTTTTGATAATAATCTTTATTGATTTCATTATGCTCATAAAATCTGGATCAACGTGGGAGAATGAAGAGGCTAAGGTCCCTAACATAGAAGGATTTGTCTTGTGATCAACATGGAACAATAAATCCTATCACAAAGGGATTGAAGGAATAGCTTGTTACATAAAAAATAACATTTCTCCTCACATTAGGCTTCATAACAGACCCTCTCAATGAGTAAAATTTGATAGAGATCTCATACATTAATTCTAAGAATATTTATATAACCATATGATATTTTGCGCCTATTAATTCTACATTTTATAAGAAAAACTATCTGGATAAAAAGAAATCCCTATAATACCCTAGAACAAAATATTTGCAATTTGAGAAATGAAGGTAATATCCTCATGCTAGGAGACTTTAGCCTTTAATTCTAGAACTGCAGCCAACCAAGCTATTATTTTGAACAATTATTCCAACCCTAATCCTTTATGCCTAGATGAGGACTTTGTTTTAGCTAACAAATACAAAAGAAACTCTCAAGTGTGGCCAAAAGTTTGTTTGGTACCAAGGTATTCAAGCATTGTAGTTCTCAAGACCTAATTATTTGCATTGGTGTAATGAGGTTGCTATGCACAAGAGCCCCATTGGAGAAAATTCCAATCATCAAAGCCACCTTCTTTTTGAAAAAAAAAATTATATTTTATTAAAGGATTTAAATAGTGAATTAAACATGGCGGATTCACCTTGTTGATCGATACATTATATTGTTCATTCTTAAAGGGGGTTTTTAAATTGTCAAAAATATAGTTAATATATTGTATGTATTTGGGGGGAGGGGGGGAACATGGGACTTCATAGGTGTTGTGGGTATAAAAAGGGGTATTTAGTAAAAATAAAGGTTTTTTTTCAATTGGTAAGATGTATTGTTAGGGGTGGTCAACAAAATGATTTTGGGAGGTATTTTTCAATATCTAGGGAAACTAGAGGTATTCTTTAATATCCCCATGAACTCACATGATATGTCATAGGTTTAGTGAGTGGAGACACAGTGGAATCAAATATTTATTATTATAAAGACAACATTGAAGATCTCTATAATAATTTTACAACAACCCTTCATACTTCCATTAATAAGTTATATACAGAGATGTCATGTATAAATAATAATACAAAAATCAACCCTTGATATTGTATCGAGTGTAAAATTTCTAGGAAATCCATTAGCTATTCTTCTAATGCATTTTTAAAACTCAATAAGATAAATATGTACAAACCCCTCATTAAAAGGAAAAAAGGGTATTGTATAAACAGAAATCAAGAGGACCTTTTGTGCCTATCTAAAATTAATCTTAAGAAGTTTTGGAGGCAAATTCTAATTTGTAAAATTGAAGAAAACAATATGAGGGATTRAAATTCCTACCTTAAAAATATTTATGAATCCCCTAACTCCATGGACACCATTCCAAATGTTCCTAGATAAGATGTTTTTTTTTTCTATGGAAGACATAAAGTTTGCGGTTAAGAGGCTCGTATAGGGAAAAGATAAAGACCTAGAAGGYTGCCAAGACAAAATCTTAAAAATGGGAGGGCTTATCCCCATCCCTCACATACATAATTTGTTCAATTTAATAGTGAGGTAGGGMTTCCCTAAACCCTATATGAAAACCATAATTGTACCTATTTTGGAAGAGGATAAAAACAATCCCTCTAATTATAGGACCATCTTGATTAGCCCCATTTTAGCCAAATTGTGTAGAATTATTTTGGAAAARAAGATTGACATATGGATAGAACTCCACGGTAAAAGAGTTAAAGGCCATGCTAGATTTAAGATATATCATTCAATTGTTTACCACCTTGATACACTTAGGATCATTATGTAGGAATACCACAATTTAATAAAACCAATATCTTTTGTTCTTTCATTGAGTTTAGAAAATATTTTGACACAATGCCCATGATAAACCTTTGGAATAGTTGGAAGAGATAAAAGTTCCTTTCAAGCCGAGGGATACTACAATAAGGTTGTATGATAATTTTACTACCATGTTTAGGAACATTAATGCCTATTCAAGAGAAGTTAACTACAATATAGTATCCAGGCAAGTTTTCCCTTGTCCCATACTCTTTTTGGCTTATACATTGACAAGTTAGAACATTTTTTGGAAGAAACAAGTTATGTTGGCCCAATTCTCTTTCATATAGTCCTTATTTTTCTTGTTTACAATGATTATGTTGTTTTTGTGGTGAGGATTCCCTATGATATTATCAAGAAATTAATAATTCCCAAGGTTTTGTCTCCAATATGCGTATGAATGTTCATATTGATGAAATGAAAGCTATGATAATTAAATTTAAAAAAATCACCTAAAATACTTTTGTATATGAAAAAAACAACTTGGAGGAAGTGTATTGACATAAATATTTCGAAATCTATATTCATCACAAGATCAACTAGAATTATAGCATTGAGAAAAGGATAAATAGAGAGTTGAAGGATTATTATGGGATTGAAAACAATTTTAAATCAATAGATCTTTTGATATGGGATAAGAAAATACACACATGTTCTAGATGAACTCAGAAGGAAGCTAGAAAACAAAGGACATAAATGTATATTTGTTGGTCATTTTGAGAAAATAAAAAAAAACATTATGTATGACTCTGTCATAAGAGAATTCATAATCAACTGCAATGATCAGTTTGTGGAGAATAAATCATGGGATGGGAGAGTAGAAAATAGAGTTAAGATCATTAAAGTTATTGTGCATGATGACACATAAGATGAAGTGGTTCAAACACCATTTACAAGTCAGTGCACAGTCCCATCTACATCTGGCATTGCAACGTAAATTATCACACAGAATACTTCAATAAAGATAGTAGGTGGGCAGTCTACACCTAGAGTGCAAGAAATTCCAACATGAAGTCCAAGTAGTTATACATCTCCACATCCAACTTTAGCAATTCTATTACCAAGAAATACAAGAATTATGCGTGACATCTATAATGAAGACGCAACAAATTCATTTTCAGTTTTTTCTCTGTTTTCACAAATAGATGATCGATTAACCTTTGAAGTAGTTGTCAAAGAGGATGTATGAGAACAAGCCATGGATGAAGAAATCAGAGGCATAGAGAAGAACCAAACATGGAATTTGGTTGATGTACCTAAATACAAGGATTTTATAAGTGTCAAGTGAATTTATAAAGCCAAGCAAGATGCAGAAGGAAATATGCAGAAGTACAAGGAATGTTTAGTTGCAAGAGGCTTTACACAACAACCTAGAATTGATTTAAATGAAACATTTTCACCAGTGGGGTGCATGGACACAGTCAGAACCGTGTTAGGTATTGTCGCACAATAAAAATGGCCATTTTATCAGATGGATGTAAAGTCAATATTCTTGAATGGAAACTTAGAAGAAGAATTATATGTGGAATAACCACAAGGTTATGAGCTTCCAGAAAAAGAAAACAAATTATACATATTGAAGAAAGAACTGTATGGTTTAAAACAATCTCCAAGAGCTTGGTATAGTCGCATAGATTCCCATCTCCCACATAATCGATTTTAGAGAAGTGAAAATGAGCCAACACTCTACATCAAATCAAATCAACAAGGTAACGTGTTAATTGTTTGTTTATATAAGTGTATGATTTGATATTTACAGATGATTTTGGCATAAAATAATTCAAGATAGTCATGAAGGATGAATTTGAAATGACTAATTTGGGACTTATGAGATATTTTCTAGGAATAGAAGTGCACCAGTCCAAAACAGACACATTTTTTTCATACTTCAAATATGGTCATGAAATATTGAAATGATTGAATATTTGAATTCAAAAGAAACACCAATGCCTGTCATAATAGGATTGAAGCTAAGAAAGGAAGATAATGGGTCCAAAGTGGATCCCACAGTGTTTAAAAGACTCATAAGAATTCTTATGTATTTAACAACGACAATACATGACATTATGTATGGAATGCATCTAGTTTCAAGGTTCATGGAAACTCCAAAAGAATCACATTGGAAGGCATGAAAGAGAATATTGATATATGTGAATGGAACAAAATATTTTTGTATTAGGTACTCCACTTCAAAATATTCGAGACCCACTCGATACACTGACAGTGATTGTGGAGGCAACATAAATGACAGAAAAAGAACCTAAGGGTACACATTTCATTTTGGAACAGGTGTAGTATCATGTGCATCAAGGAAGGAACCCATAGTGACACTCTCTTCAGCAAAATAAGAGTACTTCGTAGCTACAAGCCCAACTTCTGAAGAAGTATGGATGAGAAGAATGTTAAAATATTCGTTGCAGGAACAACATGAACCAACAACAATATTCTGTGACAAAAACTCAACCATCATGTTATCAAAGAATCATGTGTTTCACAAGAAAATGATGCACATTGATACAAGGTATCATTTCATCACAGATTTGGTGAATAACAAAGAGATCTCTTTAGAATTTTCCAGGTCAAAAGAAAAAATTACAGACATTTTTACAAAGGCTTTAGCAAGAGATGCATTTTAGCATCTGCGCAGTAATATGGGAGTCCGTGCAACAACATATGAGTGATGGTAAAATGAAAACTCAAATTTTTGATGTAATTTTCTTTTGTAATCCCACCTACTTATAATTAAGGGGGAGTGTTGGAAATTGTAATTACAAGTCGGTGAGATATTTATGTCTCCACCAATCTATTTGTCAGTCAAGTTGTTAGTCAGATAGTCAGACAGTTTGTAAGTGCAAAGTCACACATTTACTCAAAATTCAATTGGCAAGAAAGAAGTTATAAATAGAGCCTATCTATATATTCTCAGGTTGAATTAAGTGGTTGAAGAGTCAATCAAATTAATGGTCTTTAATGTTGAGTCAGTCTTAGCTTCTGTAGAAAGTCTTATTCGGAGTCCATATAAGTCTAATTCATTTAGTTAGTCGATGATGCTAAAGAGAAGCAGTTGATGGGTAGAGAAGAAGCGGAGAGGTAGAGAGAACCAACATCACCTGAAGAGTTTACAAAAGAATTCATTAGAGTCAAAGCTCATTGTCATTGTATTTTGTATTTGCACACATCATCAAAGTTCATTAATATCAAGATTGTGTGTATTGAAAAATATTCTGTCTTATTTTTGAGTTTATGTGCTAAGCATAGCACCGTGTTATTCCACATTCATAAATCATTTCATTAATTCTATGTATTCACAATGAACAACAAACTGAGTAATCTGTGTACTACACGATGGTCTTGAGAACTCTATAATGTAGCTTGTTTGGTGCGCAGTATTTCAAACTGTGTTGCGAATGATATACTGCGCACACTATTGATCCAATAGATCTTCCCTACAAAAACTTCATGACATTCGATGCCACTCATTATGCATATGTTTGATTACCTTTTCTTCAATAGATTACATACGTTTGATTGTCATTTTCAATAGTTTTATCTAATTCCATTTATAAAATTAGATTAATTATTTAATATCTTTTAATCCTAAAGAAAAGTAATTTTTTATTACTTAATATTTTATTATTTTTTAATTAAAACAATGGTTTTTATCTCGAAACGTTTGATTGCCTTTTTTTTCAACAGTTTTATCAAATTTGATTTATAAGATTTTAATTTTTTATTTATCTTTTAATCATAAAAACAAAATAAAAAAAATTGTTATTTAATATTTTAATATTTTTTAATTATAACAATATATTTTATTATACGATCCACTCTTGACTTAATGATGTATGTGAAAGAGATTAGGAGGAGGACTTGACTATTGTTACTGGGCCATGTAACAATCACTCAGATAATCAGACAAATAACCTTAAAACCCGCAATTCAACTACCAATGGAAGGTTATGGAAAACTTAATATGGGGTCAAGAATCAAATACCAATGGAGGGGTATGGAAGGCCTAATATGGGGCTTAATCATTCTCATATTTCATGATTTAGCCCATTATAAATCTACGATTCAAATGTCACTAAAAGAGTGGGGTATGGAAGGCCTAATATGGGGTTTAATCATTCTCTGGGGTTTAATCATTCTCATCTTTCATGATTTAGCACATTATAAATCTACGATTCAAATGTCAATAAAAGAGTTAATATGGGATAATCATTTTTATTTCTCATAATTAACATATTATAATTATACAAATTGATATTAATCATTATTTTTTCTTTTATAATTCAATATATTATAATTATATAAATTAGGAGTTAATTATTTCTATTTTTTCATGACTCAACATATTATAGTTATACAAAATAATTATACAAATTAGGAACTAATCATTCTTAATTTTCTCATGATTCAACATATTACAGTTATACAAATTGCCTTATTAGAGTTTAGAGTTAAGGCCGCTACAAATAATTTTAGTTAAACATTCGTTCTTATTGATGTTGTGTTTATTATCAATTCTACAATGAGTTGGGGTTTACTATCAATACAATAATGAAGCACTTTGTAGCATATGGTTTTAATTCTCTATTCTTAGTTTTTTTCTCAATATTTTAGTCAGTTTTTTGACCTTTTCAATTTCCTTAGTGTTGAGAATTGGTGTTTGGAGTTTGAAGATTTACAGTGTCAATTTATAGGACAAGGGATATATTAGTATCCTAGCTGTGAAAGGCAATGGATCTAAGAGGGTTTGGATMAACTTTTTTGTGATCTAGGAACTATCATGGTTTATGGTCACTACCTAAACATGTGTTGTGTCCTATGTAAATTATCAAATATCATCATTGTAACCATGGAAATTAAAATTAGGGCTGTGAAATTAACATTGACACCCAATGGGATTTGTGTTTTATTTAAGCTAATACCCAAATACTAGCAATCATATAATCTAGTAATACTATCAATCAGAGTTTACACCTTTTATGCACATCCACTTAAAAAAAAAACAAAAAAACACAACAGGTTCCTTGTTATCCTTAGTCTGTCAAATTGCTTCACACCTTGAATGACCACAAACCATTCTACATTTCCGTCCCCTTTCTACTTGTATCTCTATGACAACATCTTCCCACTTTGGCTCCTCTTAGGTAGAAGGGGTGCCTTAAAGCCTTAACGCTTTTGACAAGCTATCTAATAAAGTTATTGTAGGTAAAGCCAACTCATTTTCAAATGTGGATATGCAAACAATCAAGTATACTCTGAAAACTTAAATTGGCATCAAATAAATCACCCTTCAAGAATTAAATTTTCTTTAAGTTTTTTTTTTAAATTATGATACAATAAGATATTGATGATGAACACAT
>JASDQU010241686.1:870-20072 GCA_032191745.1 Picea mariana | reverse complement strand
ATGGAGACTCTCTCATGGCCTCCAGACCATTGCAGGGCTAATCAACCCCAGTCGCATCATCATCCCAACACACATCAGAAGGAAGGCAAACCAGGTGGCAGATGACTTGGCTAATTTGGGTACTACCTGGGAGGATTCAGACCTCCAGTGCTGAAGACGATCCGAACCACCATATCCTACATCACTGTATCCAGAAGGCCAGCACAGTGGATATCCCCCCGGATGGGGTGTTAGTGCGGGTTACGCGGCAGTCTATGGAGGTGGGTGACGGGCTACAAGACGTGGGGGCACGTGAAATGCTCGTGCCTCCCCCCAGCGCTTAAATGCTCTGTAAACACATTTCGAATGGGTTTTAATGCGCCCATTAACGCAGCTCCTCCTCCTCTCGGGTTTCATAACATGAAGTGGATCGTAATGTGTCTTTTTTTTTGCAGCTGGTTGCTAGCAGAGCGAGCTCTGCTGTGGCACCGCCATAATCTCGGCTCTGTTCCCTCCGATCTTCTGTGCTCCCATAGAGTGCAAATTATCACCCTTGTCTACAGTCGTTGTTGCACCATGACACGCCTACGAGGGAGGCCAAGGCGAGGTTCGCCCTGGAAGCCTCGGCGTCCCTCCATTTCATGCTCTGCCTCGGCGTCTTCTTTGAGCTCTTCCTCTCGTAGCCAATCCTCTCGCAGCTAATCCGGCCACCTCTCTTTTACCTCACGTCGCATGGAGCATGATCACTCCCTTTCGTGGGCACTGGTACCCTGCGCTATTACTCCCCCCCCTCGTCAACCTGGCGACCCTCCGATGCCTCCCCCCCACCCCGATCCCGACCCTCATCAGACTTCTCGAGGCACAGGACCTCTTCCCCGGGACGCCTCCACTCYAGAGCAGCTTTGGGATAGTATGGCCGCACTGTATGATTTGGTGTTTGGCATTCTCTAGGGCATGGAAGACCTCAACTTCCGTCTCTAGGAAACGGATGTCAAGGTCAACCTCTTCCTTAGCACCCTTGCCTCCCTGCAGGACTCCCTGATCCCTAGACAGAACGAGGACTCTCCAGTCCAGGAACCGAGTGCGCGTCAGGAATAAGCTGCAGACGCGACTAAGGATAAAGTTATGGGCGCAACAAAGGATAAAGATATGGGCGCAACTTCAGGCAGCAAAGCGGATTACATAGTGGACGATGGGGAAGGTGACAAGAATTGGGCCGACCAGATCACTTTCATAGAGGAGGAGCCATGGACAGAAGACATCCAGCCCAAGTGGCCTGATTATTCTCCGTATGTCTAGCTTATCAGTTAAGTTGTAGGTGTCTGCTATTATACTGTCAATTTCCTGTTGGTTTTGTTAAGTTTTTTAAGCACAAACAGTATGACTTCCATAGACAATAGAATAACTGAACAAATTGATAATTCTGAGTTCAAGGACTGGTTTCCCCTCTGTTGGGGAAGTCCCTCTACTTCAGACTGAACATCATGTATTTTGCCTTGTTACTTTGTTTCTGAGAAGGTTTTAATATATTATACTTACTTAAAAAAAAAAAAAAATGTTGATGAAAAATTAATGTATGAAAAACATACTTTTTATTTAATGTTCTGTAGAAAGATTAATTGCTTCACGGTAAATGAGTTTCACACTGTTATCAAAAGTATAATTTTTGTTTAACCTTCTAAAATTAATTGATTGCTTAATTTCTTCGAGGCAAATGAGTTTAAAAAAAAAAATGGGTAGCGAAAGAATAATTTTTATTTAATGTTATAGAAATGGATTAATTGTTTATGATTAAATGAGTTGCGCAATTAGATCGGGATCCAGACTAACTCTCAGTGATGGCTATATTTAGTTACAACTCTAAATTGGAGTTGTTCTTTTTACCGTAAGTTCATTTTTTTGTGCTTCATCTTCCTGCAAAAACTTTTGATGCAAAGCATCATAAATCAGAAGGACCTTACTATTTTTTTGTCTGATACAATAGATGCATCTCCATCTGTAACATGAAAAATCATCGTGTGTTTGCTTCTCCTACTCGTCCTCCATTATGAACCCTTCTTCCGCTTTGCCCTGGCTCCTGAACAATAATGAAATATGTAAATTATGTATTGATGTATAATTAAAAAATACATCACAAGTTGAAAATGAAGAAGGCCAAAAACATGGGGTTATGATTATGGAAAGAAATGAGGCTTACGGAGCCAAGGGTGTCAAAGAAAAATAATATTCTTTTATTGTGAGCTTAAGTAATTTTTTTGATGTTATCCTAAGTTCTATAAATTTGAGATTACATTCCAAGACACATATATGAAATTTTTAGGAGACACATGGTGTATTATTAATATGCGAATATATTCCATAGTTTTGGACATGTAAAGAGTACACAAGAGTTTTTTCTCAGATTTTCTCATCGGTGTATGTTAGAGTTGGAATGAAGTGGGGTATCCCAAGGGCCTCTTTGGTATAGAATTAGATCTCATTCCTTGGGATGTAGGTTGATGGGGAAAAAAAGTTGGTGGATTGTGATAATTGTAAGAGTGAATAAGAGTTGGTGGATTTTGATAGTTGTAAGAGTCAATAGGCTACAAATTCTAGATAATTGTTCTTTGTGAGAGAAAACCTCATTGTAGGGGTGACCTTATTGTGGAAATATTAAGGGTGACAACGAGCCTATGGTTGGGTGATTGATTTCCATAAAGATAATGTTAATAGGTGATTAATTTCCATAAAGATAATGTTATGATTTATTTGTAATTATGTTGATTTAATGTGGTTATGTTAGGAACTGATTCTCCTCCTTTTGTATGTAGGTGTCTACTTTTGTATCTATGATTGGTTACTTGTTCTTGTATGAGACAATAAACAAATTATAATATCGAAACTCTAAAATGTTGAATTGAGCCTAACTCAATGGATGAACATGTTATAGAAAAGTACAAAACAAAGAGAAGTGGAAATTTTCTGGTTTCAAGAGTACCATGTATCCTCTACATAATACAAAGATTGGATGTTACACTACTCATTATAGGAAAAAAAAATTATTTCTATTAAAATTTTAACACCCCTCATACCTATTAAAGTTAAGGTTAAATCAACATTCAATTAAAATTATTCAGTTAAAACCACAGTGACTAATTACACTATCGGTGAATGAAACAAATAACTTGTTGTAACCATAACTTTGATCATAACTCTAGCTTTTCTACTCCAGTCACAAAAATAAACCACTTTTAAGTTTGATAACTCCTATAAGTGTAGATTCTGAAATTTATGTCTTCCAACCTAAAATGAAAGCTTTTATAATAATATAAACACTGGAGTTTATATAACAAATCTAGAACATATAAACTTCTTTCTTTTCTAGTTTATCGAAATATCACTTCAATGAAAGAGACCAATCAATATTCGATGAAGGAGACCTAACCAATTTTCGAATATACTAGTATGTTTTTTTGATTGGAAGACTACATCATACATTACCCATACAAATTTAATGAATTTCCATAGTTTAAATTGACGAAATAATGACTTAACCTAATGAAATAGATTATTATAACTTGTTTAGTGCATCTTGAGAAACTTTAAAGTAGGGCCTCTTGTGATGGCAGAGTCTAGTGAGTTAAGCATTGGGGCAAACAACAATTTGGAGGAGCTTGATGTGGCTGTCGAGATGGATTGAGGAGAAGTGATAAGTGCAGCAGTTGGGGGTTTGTTAATTCTGGTATGTGGGTGGAGGCTATGATAATAAGCGAAGACAATAGACTTCACCTGGAGAGAATCAACGGGGCCTTGCGGAGAGGGCACATGATGTACCAGGGTGTCAAAATGTAATCATTTCACCGCCTCTATGCAAATGGTAAATCGATGGCTTGACCTTTCAAGACTCGAGACACCATCGGTGGATTTGTTAGCGGTGGCCGCCTTAACCTTTGCAGGCCAAGAGATACCATTACCGCTTAATTAAATCTTTTTATAAGATCAAAGGGGCGTTTTTGTTTGTATAAATACCTAAAACGGATTGTAAAAGTTTGAGCGTGAAATCACATTGAATAGAAGTTGCTATTTTGTATTCGGAGGTGTTTTCTCCGTTGATTTTTTTTTTGAGTTCGTAAAATCGTCTGATTCATATCTCCTACTTGCTGTTCATTGAATTAAGTTTTGTTTTGGATTCACTATATTGTTTTTAATTCAAACAAACATTGTAATTATTTGGAGTGCACGTAGTTCTTGAGTTTCAAAATTCCAAACTTAAAATGGGTGATTTTAATATAAAGGCATATTGAACCAAAGTCAAGATATTCGACATTCAGAGTTTACTTGTTAAGAGTGCGTGGAGTTATTTAGTCTCAAAACCCTGAACCCGAATTGGTGAGCCCAAAGCTTATTCACATTTCATGATTCAGAATTAGTTGTTGTATTTTCCTTTCTGCGTTAGGTGTTTGTAAACCCCGAAACCCTGAAGTGTTGGGCCCACAACTTATTCGCATTTCATGATTCAACAGTTATTGTTGCATTGTGTTTTTTATTTTTGGCCTTTGTAATCGTCGAATCCCGAACCCTGATTGACCTATGATTTTTCACATTTTGTATCAGAGCAAGATGTCCATCCTGCAATTGCTTAGTTCATTGCAAACCGTTCCTGTTAGTCCCAAAATTTTATCCTCTTGTTTTTCCTGCGCGAAATTTTTTCAAATTTTATATAAATGGTTGTCTCATAGTAGTTCTTCTTAGGTTCAAGTTAATGTTCTGAGTGAGAAGTCATATGACTCTTGGTATATTCAAATGAGGACAATTTCACGTTCTCATGATTTATGGACCTATGTTATCGATGGTTATGTTGAGCCAGCTGATGTAGCAGCATAATTGGCTCTCTCCAATGCTGACCATGTTTTGCTGAAGGAAAAAAAGAAGAAGGATAACAAGGCTCTTGGATTAATCCTGCAAGGATTAAATGAATCCATTTTTACAAATATTTATAGTGTTGCATCTTCAAAGATGGCTTGGGATATTCTTGAAACCTGTTATCAAGGTGTGTCCAAGGTGAAGACAGTTAAGTTGCACAACTTAAGAAGGGACTTTGAAAATATGAAGATGAAAGATAATGAAAGTGTTGATACTTTCATGACTCAAGTGATGAGTGTTGTGAACTAGCTCAGGAAGTATGGAGATGATGTTGATAATAAGAGAGTTATTGAGAAAGTGCTAATAATTTTACTTAAGAAGTTTGAACCTGTAGTTGTACCCATAAAGGAATTTAAATATTTAAGTCAAATGCAAATTGATGAATAAACTGGTTCTCTTGCTGCTCATGAATCTAGAATATCTAGATATGAAGAAGGATCATTGGAGCGTGATTTCAAATCCAAACTGCATGTTACCAGAGGCAGAGGGAGATGAAGGTTTCATACTCATGGTAGAGGAGTTCAATTTTATGGTCGAAGGGACAACAAAGATGAATCAGAGTCTGAACAAAAGTCCCAGTAGAATCCTCCTAATTTAAGAGGGAGCAGCAACAAACCCTAKCAGAAAGAAAATCAAAGGTATGATAAAACTAAAGTACAATGTTATTATTGTAAGAATTTTGGGCATTTTGCTAACAAATGTTGGAAGAAACAAAYAGATGCTGGAAAGCAGTCCACACATATTACAAATGAGTCTGAGTATGATCAAAATCCTGTGTTCTTGACTTGTGATGTCACTCAAGAAAGTGCTAATGATATTTGGTTTTTGGATAGTGGTTGCAGTAACCACATGACTGGTAATAAGGATTTATTTTCCTGTATTGATACTAGTATTCAGTCTAAAGTAAAACTGGGAAATGATTGTAAGTTTACAGTTAATGGTAAAGGTTTAGTTTYGGTTTATACTAAGAATAATCAGAGAAGAAATATTATTGATGTTTATTTYATGCCTTGTTTAAAATTCAATCTWATTAGTGTTGGACAACAGATGGAGAAAAATTACAGAGTGTTCTTCAAGAACAAGGTAGGGTGAAATCACAGAGGTGGGTTACACTTTCGTGACAATCAGGTCTCCAAAATTCCGAAAAACATTTTTTTGGCCGAACTCATAATATTTTTTGGCTGAAAGATATTCTTTTCGAACRAACTATTTTTCGGCCGAAAAAAGAAACGTCAAATCGAACGGTGCAATAACCACACCCTCGATTTTCATGTACAAATTTAGTCAGCCGGATATTTTCTTTCTGGCAGTACTCTTTCGGCCGAACAATTGTTCGATCGAACTATTTTTCGACCGAAACATAGTTCAGCAGAAAATTTGTTTGGTCGAACATTCTTTCGACTGAAAGATTTTTTATATATAAACCACACATCGATGTTGAAACATTTTACAAAATTTGTTGTTGTTTCGTGAGAGTAGAGGACGTGAGGTTGTGAGGTCATCTGTCAGGTGGTTGCGCTTGTGAGGTCGTCGGGAGGTCGTGAGCGTAGGGGTCATCATGATGTGATGATCGCAGGGGTCGCCGTTGCGTTTGCGAACATGGACACGCTGAACAACAGGTAATTTTCTATAGTGTAGAATATATTTTCAGTAATAAGTTTTAAAATGTATGGTTGAAATGTAATTTACATTTGTAATTTGTAGTGTTTATACTAATTGTAGTGTAATTTGTAGTGTTGGACTATGAGTTGGCCGCGGGTGGACAGAGTTGTGGCCAAGAAGTGGGCGTGCCCTTGGCTTGGCCACAGGGCTGGCCACCCGCAGCCAACTCACAGTCACAATCCAGTAGAATATAATTTTAGTTATAATTTTTAAAATGTATGGTTGAATTGTAATTTGCATTTGTTTTCGTAGTGTTTATATTATTTGGGCCCCTGTTGGACTATGAGTTGGTTGCGGGTGGCCAGCCCTGTGGCCAAGCCATGGGCGTTCCCATGGCTTGACCACAAGTCTGGCCACCCATGGCCAAATCACAGTCACAGTCCATTAGAATATATTTTTAGTAATAATTTTTAAAATGTATGGTTGAATTTTAATTTACATTTGTAATTTGTAGTTTTTATATTATTTTGGCCCCTATCGGACTGTGAGTTGGTCACGGAGGGCCAGTCCTGTGGCCAAGCCATGGGAACGTTCACATCTTGGCCACAGGGATGGCCACCTATGGCCAACTCACAGTCCGTGGACATGTGGCCCTTATACTTATAAAATTTACTTGCTTTCTCACTAAAATTATTTTACCTAGTTTAATTTTATCTAGGAAGAAGTTCAAATATTTGATATTAATTTAGTTGTCTTTATTATTATTATTATTATTATTTCCGTCATTTAGTATTGTGATTATTGGAATGTAGTGGTGAGCTCGAGACTTAAATAAATGGGTCTTAATGTGAGTGACTCGGTCAAATCTAATTGAAGTATTTTTAATATAAATATAACAAGAAATTAAGATCTCAAGGAGTTCATTTTTGTTAGAATATACAAGTAAAGCAGGACAAAGATATCTTTTTATAAATTTCAGCTAGGAAGGCAGCTAGATCACAGTGAGAGCTACTGAAATTAGGGAGAATAATCAAAATGCAAATATACACAAAGTTCAGACCTGAACTAAACTCAACCAGTGTACTATTTCTTGATTAGCAAATCATTAGAATATCTAAACAGTAACCAATGTTAACATAGACTTCATTTATCACTGGATCTCATGCTAAGTAGCTCAAGATCAGATCTAAGTAAAAGATCTGATACAGATCTGAAATAATAGATCCAAACTAGAAATAGATCTAAACTGGGTTAAATAGATCTAAACAATAATGACTGAAAAACTCAACAGCAATATTCAGATCTAATAATCTATAATAATTAATGCTGATACATAAATCCAGTTAGATCAAACAATATAGAACTCACAACAAAAATCCAGATCTGAAGATAAAGAATAGGTAGCTTACCTTGTCCTGAAACCTTACCTCTGAAGAAGTCACAGTCAACACAAGAGATGCATAACCATTTGTAATTATGCTCAGACAAATCCTCGTTCATAGATCCACCATGTAGGTTGGATATCTTTCCATGAGATGGTAAACTTTCTCTCTCTATGTCTCTCACTCTTGTGTTTTCTAAATATTTTATGCAGAAGTTTCCTATAGATTGACCTACACCGATCACGATTCCTACTCCTTAGAAGTTCAAATCTATGTATCTCCTAAAGATTGATCTACACCTATCATGAGGCCTACTCCTCATTGGATCACTACTCCTACAAAAACCAACTTATTGGAGGCATGCTCCTCCACTTACAAAATTTTTACTTAATCTATGCAATCGTATTCAAAAAATAAAAACAAACTTTATTGAAGTCTCTAATCAAATTTGTGGCATACCAAAACAACCTAATTCTCAATGGATCTACTATGTGGCACCTAGCAAAGATAAATTTACCTTTTAGTAAATCTCAAAGGCTTATTCATTACAACTTCTCTAGAGTACAACTGACAAGTTGGAGAAAGTGTTGCAATCCCTAACCCAACTAAAGGAGCCCTCATCAATCACTATAGAATCTCTAGGCTTAAATTCCAATATTACCTTGCATAGGTATTTTGGTGACATTGATGGTGAACATATTGATGCTTGGTTTCAAAATGTATCCATGTATTTTGACTCTTATCCCAAGATGGTGAATGCAATGAAACTTGAATGGGTAGTACTAAACGTAGATGGGATAATACTTGAGTGATTTCAGAACCTCCATGATTCTTCCACCCTCCATTTGTATCTAAAGGATTCACATTCGAATTAAAACCATATGAACTCTTGGAAAAACAATTGTGAGGCATTATGGTAGTAGTTTTACCCATCCAAGTATTAAAAATATTTATGTGTATGATAACTTCATCATAGTTAGTTCTATGTTCAATCACTTCAACCTTGTACTAATCAATTCATTAAGCTCCATGTATAGTTATATATAAGATATCTATACATTTATGTCTCTATAAATTTAATTGCTAGTTATTTTCCCTATTTACACACCAAGGTTGAAATCCTTGACTGTGATAATCTTAATAAATCCTTTAAACGAGTTCTTACAGTAGAACGAAATTTGGGGAAATGGCACATATTCTCTCCTTATTTTTCATCTACTTCTTTATATTCACGTACCCCTTTTCATTCATCTAGTGGGCCTACAATGACCTTTCCTCCACTACATAGAAACACTTATCATGCATGCCATAAAATCTCTTAATTCTCTTTTCATAAATATTGTACACACTCATATGAGTGTCGTGCATTGTACCATCAAGCTCCTCCCAAGGACTTCTTTTATGAGCAATGGGACACTTCTCCTACATGTAGAACATTTTTGTGGTTGTCAAAGATCATTGAAATCTCAAACACTACCACCTTAGATCCAAGTTTAGTCCATATGACCCACCATTATTCCCCAACTGATAGAGAATCCTTGTTTACCCATAATTACCAAATCAAGGACTGCATTTATCACCTCATCCTCCTTAATGGTAGTCAAACAATTTTTATCATAGGCTTTGTCCTCTTATCTCAAAATCTCCCCTACACTCCCCATGTTCACCCATAACATTTTCCATGGATCACCAATAATGGAAATAATTCCATAGTTGATCATCACGGCTTGGTCACATTGGTTATGTCTCCTTTTCAAGAAATTGTGGAATGTGATGTTACTCCCATCGGCTTGTTTTTATCTCATATTTTCTTTTTTTTTCACTAATCAAGTCTCAAAGCCATCTACGATGTAGTTATAAGTCAGTATAATTTGTTCAATGGTGAAAATGGATTCACACATTTAAACTTGCTATTGATGTAGTCTCATAGCTTCTTACTATTCGTGTAATGGTTAAGAAGGTATTTCACAAGAAATTCCTTCATTTATGTGTGGTGCATATGATCAAACCAGATACTACAATACAATAGTTTCTTACATCCCTATAGAATCTAATACATAACTATTAGGATGTTCTTGACAAGGCTTAAGGTTTTCCCTTGCAATGCAAGACTAAGCATACTACTTATTTAATTCCTAATGAGTCACTACCTAATGCAGCCAATGACAAGTTATAATTTGCTAAATTAGCATCACATTGTCATGCACATCTGGACTTACTTGCGATTTTTTAAACTAATAGTGAAAGTGACACTACTTTAGTCTTTTTCACATATAATGTTTGGTTCCTAGTAGAATTGGAGGTACAATATTTGAGGATGGAAGAATTGGGATATCTCATTGAGGAACATCATGTTCATTTTATTTATTTTCAAGAAATTATTCCAAATATGTATGATATATTTAGACATTCCAACATGTGGGCTAAGTAGCAGTGTTAAATTTCTCGACAACATGATCTGCTTTGAGCAGACTTTTCCATACACTTAAACAACTTACCTATTGGGGAATTACATTGTAAATCCTATGGAACTTCAATTAGGGGAAAAAATTATGTATTATTGAAGTAGACACTAGCATGGGACCATAACTAATGGTCAGTACCACTCACTTAGAAATCCCTAGTCTTGTTCCTTGAAAATGGCATCAAACGTATAATGAAGATTGTATATTTTAGAAAAAAGAATATTTGAATCTGTTTAATACTCTAGAAAATGTCACTGTCATAGGATATATGAATTGGGATCATAAGAAGGATACTTCTCCTTTTCTTACTAAGAAATCTTATGATGTCTGGGTGAATCTCATAATTGGTCCAAATGGTTGGCCATGTGACAATAAATCTCATCAAATTCTACCTAGACATTGTCTCCTACAAAATTGCTAGGATTTAATATTACATGCCATATTCCTTTCCTACTAGCCATCATTATTGGTCCTAGGAAACAAGTAGAGAAATACCAAATTATTCTTGCCTCCATTTTCTCTATCACTAATGTCCAAAATGCAAAGGATTTCATTGATCATATGGTGTCTACCGATATCCTATCAGTGGCTTCTTGGTAGTTTATACAAATATTTGTGTAAGAGTTAGTATAGTTAGCGCACAAGGATCATAAGGATATTTCCCACTATGAGTTTTCCTCAATTCAACCTAGGGTTGTTTACTATAAAGAGAAGCTATCAATCAATAGGGAAAATCTTGTCGAACAACAATGATCTAAAATTCATCAAATGATCAATGAGAATGACCTAGTTTCTTGCATCATGAAGCTTGTTGATATATTTGAATTGGCAACATTTGTTTAGATGTCTTGGTGATACCTAGACGATGATTTTGTTGATAATACAACAACAAGAGGAGGAGGGCCACACCCTACAGTGACCATACAACAATAAGAGGAGGAGGGTCGATACACATTAACCCCACACAGGAAAGACGCAGTAGTCCCATCACCCTCTACAACAGCAAAAGATAGAGGGTCGCAGCAAGGAAGACTCCAACACAAAAAATCAAGAGGGCCGCAGGAAGGAGATTCCAACAGAAAATCTAGAGGGTCACAGCAAGGAGACTCCAATAGAAAATCAAGAAGGCCACAAAAAGGAGAGGATCTGCTCCCTCTAGAGACAAAATAAAATTATGTAATGTGAGGGGTGGGGGGGGTTCTATTTATACTTTAGGTTAGGGTATTAGAAATATAAATTAAATTAAAATAATTAATATAACATGTTTAAATTAAATAATTTAAACATGATATAATAAACATTTAATTTAAACTTTAATTAACCCTTAAGACAAAACAACATAAAACCCCAAATCACACAAACAAGGGTAGGAGAGGCTTAAGGAGGGTTTAGAAGGTGGAAATTCTCGTTCATTCATTTTCATGGTGATATTATTACTTTATCATCATTGCATATGGGATCAAGTTACCCTAGAACTTTTTCTAGGGTTTTATCCACCAAGGTCCAAGACCAAGGATCAACCCATTCCCTAGGCATGGGTACCTTGGACCATGTCCAAGGGCTCCAGACTTATCTATGGGATTTAACTCCTTGGTCCTATACCAAGAACCACAGTGCTATATTGGAGGCCCTCTCAAGGGTCTTTACTGCTTGATTCTAGACCAAGAACCCCAGTCGTATACTACAGGCCCTAACAAGGGTCTTTTTCCAAGGCACTGACTATTTGGTCCTAGACCAAGTACCCCAGGAGTGCACTGGGGGCCCTAGATCTTGTCTAGGGTCTTAGCCATCCTTTCGGAGAATGGTTCTTACAACTGCTTATAAATTTAACAATAAGTAAATTGATATTTCATTGAATTAGTTTAATTGATATTTGGTCCCTTTATGTAACTTTAGGTCACCATAAAATATTTCAAAATTATGTATTTAGTTCAACTATATCCACAACTATCCAACAATTTTTAATTAAATCTCTCAAGTCATCCAAACAAACAAATAGGTCCCTTCATCTTAATTTAATTTATATTAGGTTCATACAAACAACCATCAATCCCATACCATTTAACATGACAATAAAGGAATTATTATAAAAACTCCATTTAAGCAATGCTAATGGGAAGTTTAAAGCAATGGCATATAATCCATGTTCATGCAAAACCTTCCCTGCATCAAAGGGGTCACCAATATGGTCACCAAGGCTCTAATAAAAAAGGATATCATCGCCACTTTTAAACCCCTTGAAACCATTAGATAAAATATGATATTAGTGAAGGATAACATGGACCAATGTTAGTATAATTGGTCTATAAGGTAGAATGCACTTGTGGCAAAAACTACATCAAGGAAACTGGGTGATCATTTCAAATAAGGATTAAAGAGCATGAAGCTAATATTAAGAATGGGCTCACACACACCTCAACTTTAGTCAAGCAATCCAAGACACCAAAATCTTTTCCAAATTGATTCATGGATGAATGTTTAGTTTTTGCATCTTTTTCTTTGATGTGGATTGTGAATGATAAATCTCTCAGTGGAATGCTAGTACCTTGGCGAACCCAACTTATGATTTCAATGACTTCTATGTGGGTTTTTTGGTTATTGTGAAAAGTTTGCAGTTTTATCTTCTGTTACTTATCCCTTTAGACATCACT
Source organism: Picea mariana (assembly GCA_032191745.1). Lineage (NCBI taxonomy): Eukaryota > Viridiplantae > Streptophyta > Pinopsida > Pinales > Pinaceae > Picea > Picea mariana. The sequence continues at coordinate 7,091 of JASDQU010241686.1, read as the reverse complement.
CCATGCCTGAGAAGATGGCCAGGAGCCGAATCGACAGTCATCACTTCAGTGTTTAAAGACCTATAGATTGAAATGCCCTGTTTTTATGTGCATGGATGATGAGTGAAGGATAAGAATATGCCATGATGTCTATGGACCCCTTACTTATCTTTTAGTTGATTGATTCATGGTTGAATGACCAGTATTTGTGCCTTCTAATGAGAAAGTACTTTTGTGGCTTGATTGTTTAAAACTTTGATTTATCTCTGTGTTTTTAATTGCTTGAACTTGTGTACATCTTTGGATTTTTTTTGATAAAATATGAATTGTGGATAGATATTGCGGAGTGATGTTGACATGATATTATGCAAACATTCCTCACAAAATCTCTAGGAATTCTTAAGAAGGAAGAACAATAACTCCTTCTTCAATTGAGACTCCGAGTGAGAACCAACAATTTTGCAATAAGAGAGTTTCAACAGAGTCTGTAAATAGATCAACTGCAGAACCTGCTCAAACTAGTGTTATGGATGCAACCTTCTTGGATATGTTGCACATCAATACTCCTACACCTGAGAATGTAGGGAATAGCTCTGGACCAAAGAACATTTCTGGTAAGTTTCATAAATTTTATTTATTTTTGTTGAATTTTGTTGTATTTAAATTTATGTGAGGTTAAATCTTGAAGTTACTTTCAAATGTGTGTGTGATGCAGGAGCATATCTCCACGTTAGCCAGCCAACCGGTCAGCCACGTCGAGTGCATGCATTCAAAGCTGAAGAGAGGCGGCGTCCTCATTTTGATTTTAGAATTGAATGTAATTTAATGTTTAGGATGTTGAGCCATAGGGCCATGCTTTTATGCAGGATGTAGATAGGAAGTACTTTAATGATTTGTAAGGATGAGATCTAGTTCCAGATGCTGGACTAGACAGACCATTCAATGTAATTGAATAGGGTAGGTGAGATATAGAGGGAAGCGCTCAAAGAGCCCCCTCTGGTAAAAGAGATTTCATATCTCATTTTGAGTTAGTTGTAGTGGTTGTAAGAGAAGAGCTAGAGAGAGCTCGAGAACACCCTTGTACAAATAGGCATTTGCCATTTTAATAAAAACAGAAGCAGTTTTTCCTGCATGTATTTTTGTGTTATGTGAATGTCGTGAGTGTTCTTTTATGTTGTAGATGTATAATGTAGGTTTCCATTTGCAGGAGTTATTGATTTCATACTTGAGAGGTCTTTAAGGCTTCACACCAAGAGGGTGTGATAGAGTGCTATGGACTCTGAATGCCAGTGCATTGAGGCACTTCTAAACTCTGGGAAGTCATACAGAGATGTGCCTGGTGGGCACAGAAGATGGAATCAACAACTCAGAGGAAGACCTCAAGATTTTTGAACACCATGGAGGTAAGGCTGTGAAAAGAGAATACAGTTGCAGACAGGAACTCTACTGGGAGTTATGTAAAGCTCTACCAGGTGGGCATTGAGCATATGCACAGGTTGCGTTGGAGAAGAAATCTGCTAAGAGTTCTTAAGAAGTTAGAATCACTGAGGATTCTTGATGCTCTACCAGGTGGGCATTGAGCACATGTACAGGTTGCTGAGGAAGGACTCTGCTGTGAGTTCAGCGAGGAAAACCAGAGTCACTAAGGATTCTGAGAGCTCTTCTAGAAAGGCATCGAGCAGGTGCATAGAGAAGCAGAGAGAGGACAGAACTATTAGAAGTTTTGGGAGAAAACACTCTGTCAGATGGGCATTGATACATTGTGCAGACAGGCACAAAGAAGAGAACTCTTTGAGTTCTGGGTTTAAGAGAAGAATCCACTGAGGGATTTTCACAAGGTTGTTGAACACCTTGAAACTCCAGCAGGAAGAAGCTTGAGTAGAGGACAGCTAGGAGGGTGTCAGATTCTCCATCTAAGGGAGGAAGGAAAAAGGACAAGTTTTCCTTGGAGGTCGAAGCTATAGGAAATCTCAGGATGGATAGCAGTTGTGTGTGTGCATGTGAAGAGTCCATAGAGGAAATAGAAAAAAGGTTGAGGCCCTTTGCTTATTTGGAAATTCTTCCAATTCTGGGAAGAATACACAGAAGCTCAGGAGGAGCAATAGCTACCATTGGATCCAGTTGGAATCGATCTGGATCGTTGAGAGATTCTTGTGTCCAGGAGACAGTGCATCGGAGGAGCGCACAGGAAGGAATGATCTGCACCGTCAGATCTTGAGCAGACATTTGTTAGCCATTGGATCAGCCAGAACCTGCGTGAGGTTTAAACCCTCAAAAGAAGAGAAAAGGTCCCGGAAGGTATCGGGATATTGAGGTGTCGGAGTTCGGGATATCAAAAATTTTGTGAGCAAGATATCAGGAAAATCCATGTTGGAAATCCCGTAAATGATCGACACCGTCCATGAGTCAGGACACGTGGACGAGATCGGGAGCCCCATCGACATTTCAGTCATCGAGAATCACATAGGTAAGTGGATTGGGTTTATATAATTGGCGAAACTCGAGGGTTGATCTGAACCATCCACCCACTTGGGACGCGTGTCAAAAATCTGAGGGAAGTTGGGAATCGACATTTCCCGAGTCAAGGAGACAAGGAGGACTTGCAACCTGAAATCGTGAAGTCTAATTTTCTGAAAAGAGGAGAGCTCCGTGTGGACCCTGTTGACGTCATCTCTCCATAGCGAGATATCGAGAAATTTCCACGGTGAAAACCATGAAGTGGCGAGGACCGTCCATCCTTGAGGATGCGTGGCATCGATCTCGAATTTCATAGAAAGTCCCGGAGAAGAGTTATATCGGGGAATCGACTTTTGAGAGATCACGAAAAGTATAGGTAAAAGAACTTCGGCAATTGAAGTCGCGAAACCCTGAGGGAGATCTAGAGCCATTGATTTTAGTGACCGATCATGGCCGTTGATTTTGTTCACAGCGGAAGGGCATCCTAGTGACGTCACATCGGGATTCAGAGAGTCGGGAATACGGAGGATGAGAGGTCGCCTACATCTCGACATCAAAAACCTTGAAATCCCAAAAGGTGGTAAGACGGAGGTCAAGTGAAAATAGTTCATGTGGACCATGAGCCTAGCCCAGAGGCTGATCGAAGATTATAGTATATCGGGGAAATAGAGATCGGGAGATCGAGAACCAAAGGGTCATAACATCGAGAGTTTGAAAACCCCAAAACCCGATTTTCTATTCTTTCGTCGTAAAGAGAATAGTGACCGGGCCCAGAGGTTGCAAGGAGCATAAAAGACCTGTGGGACAATTATCTGAAGGATATTTTAGTGGAAAATTGAAGGAGCCACTCTGTCTCAGAAGTTAGAATTAGAATGATCCTTAAGACTGGGAGGTCAGCGCAGAGGTCTCTGTCGAGGCAGAGGGTGCAGTCTGCGTCAGTGTGTAGGCAATCAATTTAGATCAAGGGGTGACAATGAGAGTGATTGTCATGAAGATTTAAATTTCGGTGCAGAGGGTGAAGGTGGATGTAGGAGGTTGTGTTATGAAGAAACGAAAGATTACATGCCAACATCCACCTATCCTTCAGAAGTTGGCGATGAACTTCCCTAGGAAGGGAATACAGAAGCAATGACACTTGAGAGATGCTCAGGTGATAAAAAGAGGTTGGAAAATGATTTGGCGATCTTGGAACTTCCTTTGGAGAGCAAACAAAGTTTTCAAATTGTTTTGCATTCACTGGAAAAATTTATGGATGCATATCAGAAGATGGGGCCAACCACTGATAGTTTTGTCGATTTAATGAGGCAGCGAAAGTCAGAGGTGATGGGTCCTGATAAATGGGATACAGTAAAAAATAGAGTTCCAAAATAAGACACCATCTCCATGTTCAATTTCAAAGAGGGTCCAAAGCAAAAAATGTTGAAGGTGAAATATTTTAAGCACCCCCACTTTGTCGGACATCTGTATAATAGATTTTTGGCCACATATGGAAAATTTCTATGGAACGACGAGGTTCCACACTATTTTCCAAGACATTTTTTTGTGGATTTTTTCTTGCACATGCACCTGGATTATACTAGTCTATCGTCTAAATATTATGGTACTGGTAAAGGACATACATATAATCGCAAAGGGGCATATCGAAGTGGGGCATTGCCAAGGCCTCCACAACCTTTAGTACCTCACCCAAAAGGGGCATTTGCATCACTTTCAGAGTTTCAGTCTACATAAAAAGTTGGCAAAGAGGCCAGGACTGCAATCAGAGAAAATTTGGAAGCTATGTTCTATGGTGTTGATGTTGGAATGAAGCATTAGTGAGAAGAGGCCAATTCTTGGGCCACATTTGTTGATAAAACATATGCAGACTTAGATGCAATGTTAGCAGAAGAAGTTTTGGAGTATGCCAAATTTTGTCGGAATGGTTGGAAGAAATTCATTCAAAATGGTGACCCGAATCACAGATTGGTATGTGATCTATTTAGGCAAATTTTGACGCATTTTATGATAGTTTACCTCGAGTTCTAGATATATATATCCTTGTTTCTATAGAAATAATTGAGTTCTTCTTGCCATTAATCGCAGTTTGGAGATATGTTAAATGAATCTTCAGTTGGTAGGGATCTTGATTCGACAAGTTTGAATTTGGATGGATTGAATCGGGTATGTTTTTTCTAATAGTTGTTCAATCTCCACTCTTTTGAATAAGAGTTCAACAACATTTATAAATTTGTATAATTGTTAACACGTTGAATCCTTGATTTAGTTCTTAGTTGTGTTGTTCACAGCTCTCTATTCCATCTGTTCCATCTCCTGGTACTTGGGTTGGCTTGTCTCAATTCTCATTGGGAGAGTTTGAAGCGGGTGGGAGTTCACATATATCATTTAATGTCTTAAAATCATTTAAATTTAATGTGTTAAATTTAATTGAATATAATTTATTAAATTTTCAAATTTGAAATGTGTTATATAGGCTAATGTGGAGAACATAGTACATGAGAGTGTGTTCGGAAGAGAGATTGGGATTGAGGAAGCAACCAGATTAGGAAAGGATGTGTCCATTCAGGATGATTCATAAATGTAAGTTCTTGACTTTTATGAAATTTTTGTTTTCTCAAATTTATAGTTTTTAGCCTTTCCTCAATTATTTTGAATTATATAGAATCCCTAGATAAGTTTTTTATTGTCTTAAATGGTGTACACTCAAACTTATTTAAGGGTATATCATGATGAACACCTAATTTTGAGCTTGAATATGTTTGAATATTTGAGAACAGATTCTTAAATGGTGTACACTCAAACTTATTTAAGGTTAGATCATGATGAACACCTAATTTTGAACTTGAATATGTTTGAATATTTGAGAACATATTCTTAAATGGTGTACACTCAAACTTATTTAAGGTTAGATCATGATGAACACCTAATTTTGAACTTGAATATGTTTGAATATTTGAGAACAGATTCTATCCCACATCAGAAAAAAGAAAGTTTTTAAATTTTCCTCGATTGCAGTCCTTGCTTTCTTGTCCAAGAATGGCATAGTATTATATGAGAACATCTACTCCATCGAAGAAAGAGAAGATAAGTATTTTTCAGAGGAATCGTATTTAAAATGAAGATTTCTTAACTTTTTTAGATAATAAGTAGTTTTTTGGAAGAATTGCTTAATATGGAAATTTATCCTCATCCTTTAGTTTGAAAGGGCATCATGAAATTTGATTATATAACCACCGCAGAAGAAGATGAGAAATATTTAACTGCCGAGGAGATTAGTATCTTATTGATCTGTGTAAATATGATCAAATAACAACACATGGGATGAGAATTACATCTCTAAAGATTTGGGACTTTATCCACAAGGAGAATTTCCAAAAGGATTTTGGACTTTATCCACAATGAGATAAGTATTTCTTTCGAAGAATGACTTAATACATGGAAATTTGTGAATTATCTTCATACATAGTTCTATATTTATTTTCATTATTATCTAACTCTAACCCTAACACACAATTTGTTTTACCAAGAACACAATAACATCACAAAATGGATGTCAATTATATTTTAATTACAATTTTTTAATTATGTATTATTTCGCATGTTTGAATTGTAAATTTTTAATTTTTGAAATCTGTTTTTTTGCAGGTTTGAATTTCATGTATGAAGTCATCTATCTTAAAGTGATGGCTTAGAGTCTAGAATTTTGGAGTTAAATGTCTTTGTTCCATGTTATCATCCTAAAATGGATGTGGAACTTATGTATTTTATAGTGTTACTATTCAAACTTT
>JASDQU010241685.1:94019-109951 GCA_032191745.1 Picea mariana | reverse complement strand
ATTTACTCTGTCTCTATTTGTTGAACTAGTTTGCAGTTGTGTTTTTTTCTTTTGTGTGCCTCTTTCGACACTCCATATCTTCCTCTACATTCACTTGTCTTCGTGTGTGTAATACATATTCAATGTTGAGCTCGCCAGTCCTGGAGTCCGTCTGTCAATTTCTATATTGCGGAACTCCGAATGTTGTTTGGAGGACATGAAACAATAGAAGTACAATGTTGAGCCATCCAGCCCACAAGCCCGCTTGTCAATTTGTATATCGTGCAACTCTAGCTGCTATTTGCAGGAAACAAAACATTAGAGGCCCAGTTTAGAGCCCTCTAGCCTGCAAGTTCGTGATCCAAAATAGTGGCTAAGTATGGAATAAGGGATCTGTACATGCTCTATAACATGTCATGTCCATAATTTATAAAAGTACATATTTAGTATGTATTGTGTGTTTCTCGGAGCCCGCCATCCCTAGAGTACATCTCTCAATTTGTATCTCGCAGAAATCAATAGAAGTACAATGTTGAACTAGCCAGCCCGCAAGTCCGCTTGTCAATTTGTATATCATGCAACTCTCAGTGCTATTTGCAGGATACAAAACATTAGAGGCCTAATTTAGAGCCCACCAGCTCGCAAGTCCGTGATCCAATAGAAGTGCAATGTTGAGCTAGCCATCCCACAAGTTTACTTGTCAATTTATATATCACGCAACTTTGGGTGCTATTTGCAAGACATGGAACATTAGAGGCCCAATTGATAGCCCGCTAGCCCGCAAGTCCACGATCCAAAAAAGTGGCTAAGTATGGAATAAGGGATCTTTACATATTTACTATGTATTTCTCGTTTCTAGGAGCCCGCCAGCCCTGGAGTCCATCTATCAATTTCTATATCGCGGAAATCAGTAGAGGTACAATGTTGAGCCAACCAGCTCGCAAGTCTACTTGTCAATTTGTATATAGTGGAATTGTTGGTGCTATTTGTAAAGCACGAAAAAATAGAGGCCCGTTTTTTAGCTTGCAGAACCTGTGATCCAAAAAGTGTACATTCTCTATAAAATCTTAGCCACCTGGCATGTCTGCTTGTCAATTTGTATATCACGGAACTCTGGGTGCTATTTGTAGGACACAGAACAATAAATGCCTATTTTTTGAGCCCACCAGCCCAAGAACCCGTGATCCACAAAGTGGGAAAGTATGGGATGTGATATCCGTACATGCCCTATAAAATCTCATGTCCATACTTTATAAAGGTAAATATTTAGTTTTTTTTGGTTTACACACATACTGGTCTGGTTACCACACAGTTGTTGTTGCACATGGATTATGGAATATGCACTACAATTATGACCGAGCCCTTTCGATTCCTTAGCCAATTTTATGCCCACGGCTACCCCGATATGCGTTATCGAACTCTCGTTCCCCATGTTCTGAGTGTACATATTGCATCCAAAACTTGGTAATCCATGTCTATGCTCGCGGGTTCCTAGATGGTAGAGTGGCAGATTTCATGTCCATCTATATCTCTACATAACGAGTCCAATTGAACACCGTTTGTTTTCATAGTTCCTGATTTTTATGGCCACGAGTTCCTTTGTGGGCTCCATCCAACTCTCATGCCCCATGTGCGAGGTATACATCTTGCGCCCGAAACTTCGGTGATCTAGAATTGGACCCGGACTCGAAGCTTGCAACTCATTTGCTAATTTTCTTTAATTAAATTGTACAATATCAATATTTATTATTAATAATTTAGTACTTGAAAATAATTTTTTTAGATAATGTTAGCTATATAACATATATGTTATATGTTATACATGTAGACAATGGCAATCTTGAACCTACCAGTCTTGGAGTCCGTTCGTCAATTTCTGTATCACAGAACTCCCAGAGCTGCGTGGAGGACACAGAACAATAGAAGTGCAATGTTGAGCGAGCCAGCCCAATGTCCGCCTGTCAATTTGTATATCGCGTAACTCTGGGTGCTATTTGTAGGACACAGAACAACAGAGACCCAATTTTCAGCCCGCCAAGCCAAGAACCCGCAATCCAAAAAGTGGATGAGTATGGAATGAGGGATCCGTGCATGCTCTATAAAATCTGATATCCATACTTTATAAAAGTACATATTTACTATGGATTACTTGTTCCTCAAAAAATTTCTAGGTCCAGAACTGGCGGATACACGTGTTCAGACTTCTAGTTACTTTTATATTGCCAGCCCGACCGTCCACTTTCCTGTTTCATATTGTACATATTCAATTTAATATGTATTACATATTACATGTAATTTCTAATACATATTAAATTTTGATCCCACCACTCATGGAGTCCATCTATCAATTTAGAGCCCACCAACTCGATAACCGACGATACATATTACATGTAATGTATAATACATATTAAATCTTGAGTCCTCCAGTCCTAGAGTTCGTCTGTGGATTTGTATATTGTGGAACTCTGAATCTTGTTTAGAGGACACGAGACAATAGAAGTGCAATGTTGAGCCAGCCAACCCGCAAGTCCGCGATCCAAAAAAGTGCGTAAGTATGGAATAAGGGATCTGTACATACTCTATAAAATGTCATGTCCATAGTTTATAAAAGTACATATTTAGTATGTATTTCTCCTTTCTCAGAGCCCGCCAGCGTTGGAGTTTGTCTGTGAATTTATATATCATGAAACTCAATAGAAGTACAATGTTGAGCCAACCAGCCCACAAGTCCATTTGTAAATTTGTATATCGCGGAATTCTGGGTGCTAATTGTAATGCACAGAATAATAGAGGCTTGTTTCTTAGCCCACCAACCCGAGAACCCATGATCCAAAAAGTGTACATGCTCTATAAAATCTCAGCTAGCCCACAAGTCCACCCGTCATTTTGTATACCGTGGAACTCTGAGTACTATTTTAGGAAATTGAACAAAAGAGGCCTAATTTTTATCCCGACAGCTCAAGAACCTGTGATCCATAAAGTGGCCAAGTTTGGAATGCGATATCTGTACATGCTCTATAAAATTTCATGCTCATACTTTATAAAGGTACATATTTTTTTCCCCTGCTTTGTACACATATTAGTCTGGTCACGACACAGTTGGTGTTGCACATGAATTATGAAATATGCAATAGGAGTTCGACCGACCGGTTTCATTTCCTTATCCAATTTTATGCCTGCGGGTTCCCTGCTACGTGTTATCGAACTCTTATTCCTCGTGTTCTGAGTGTGCATATTGCATCCAAAACTTGGGTAATCCATGTCTATGCTCACGGGTTCCCAGACAACGAAGTGCTAGATTTCATGTCCTTCTATATCTCTACATCACAAGTTCAAGCAACCACCATTCATTTTCATAGTTCACAAATTTTATGGACACAGGTTCCTTTGTGGGCGCCATCCATCTCTCATGCCCCATGTGCCCGGTATACATCTTGCACCCGAAGCTTTGGCGATCTACAATTGGACCCAGACTCGAATCTTATGACTCATTTGATAACTTTGTTTAATTAAATTGTAGAATAACAATATTTAATATTAATAATTTAGTACTTGAAAATAATATTTTTAGATAATGTTAGCTATATAGCATATATGTTGTATGTTATAGATGTAGACAATCACAATCTTGAACCTGCCAGTCCTGGAGTCTGTCTGTAAATTTTTATATCGCGGAACTCTGGCTACTATTAGTAGGACAATGAACAATAGAGGCCCAGTTTTCAGCCCACCAGTCTGAGAACCCAAGATCGAAAAAGTGGCGATCCGTACATACTTTATAAAGGTGCATATTTACTTTTCCCTCATTTATACACATACTAGTCTGGTCACCAAACAGTTGGTGTTGCACATGAATTATGAAATAAAAACCACGAGTCTGACCGAGATCTTTCATTTCCTTATCCAAATTTATGGTCGTGGGTTCCTGGATATGCCTTGTCGAAATCTCATTGTCAGGGGTTCCCAGACGACGAAGTGGCAGCTTTCATGTCCATCTATATCTCTACATCACTATTGGAGTTACTTCACACACACCTATGATTTCTTTTTCCTAAGGTTATTCCTTGTTTATTAGTCATAATTAGTCATTATCCAGTCTCCTATATTTTAGGGGAAAATATTCCACATGAAGAATATTCTCTTTCAGTTGACATTTCAGTTTGACTAGTTGAGTTGAGTTTAGATGTTGCATTGGGATCATCACCATGCAGCATTGGGATCATCACCATGCTAATTAGAAATTTCCTTGGTATCATCACCAGAGTGGCACATTAGCCTTGATTCCTTGAGTTAACTCCTCACTACTCTCTGTTCAGTCAGTTAACTGAAGACTAGTTGACTAGTTAACTCAACTAGGTGGCAGTTCACTCCCATAACTGCCTGAGAGACTAGAATAGGTGGTAGTTCACTCTTGTAACTGTTGGTGTGTGTCTAGATCACTCTATACCACCACTATGGCGAATTGGTTCACCTCAAGTCGAACTCATTGAGTTATACATAGTATATCATGTGTAAATTATTCGTTATTCATAACGGTTAATGAGAATTATTTCATTCTTTCTCTCCTTCTTCTTCTTTCTCCAATTCTCTCTGCAAATTTTTGTATTAATGTTTATCTAGATTTATTTTGTGCAGTTTCAACACATTTACATGGTATTAGAGCCGACAGATTTCTAAGCAAAATCTACACCAAAATGTTTTGCAGGTACAAAAGATTGAAGACAACGGAAAGATGGAATTCCAAACAGAATTCATCCTTACACCTTACAACTATTTTGCATGGAAGGAAAAAATATCTATACATATCTAGTCCAGAGGGTTGTATAGGTTAACCATGAATACAAATCCAGAGCTGACATCAACCATATAAAAATCCAAGTACTTAAATCGCATGGATGAGGCACTCGAAACAATTTGTAGTCTTATTTCTCCCAATCTCCTTTTTCATATATCTTTCTGTAAGACTCCCAATGAAGCCTGGACCATATTGGAAGGGCTCTTTGGAAAACAGGATGAGATGAGGGGACACATGCTGGAGGTGGAGCTGCTCACATTGGATCCAAAAATCTTTGAGAATATTCAAGATTTCTTTACAAAATTCAAGGATTTACTGTTGCAACTCAAAGCTTGCAGGGTTGATAAATCAAAGAAGGAGAAACAAATGGTTCTCACCATTCTCTCCAAGATTGGTCCTGAATTCTCTGTATTCGTATCTACATTCCATACTGTCAGATTCACCTCTAGAGCCACCTGGAAGATGCCTTCTCTTGAGGACTTTATCGAATCTCTAACACAAGAGCAAATAAAGCTCATCAACATGGGCACAATCAAAGGCCCAAGGGCGAATGCACTCACTGTGCATGATGAAAGACAAAAATATCAGAAATATAAAGATAAATATAAGTGGAAATCTCATGCACATTTGAAGAAGGAAGGGTACACAAAACCCTTCACCGATGCCTCTGGATCCAAAGGGGAAAAGAGAAGAAAAGGGGAGAAATGCACATACTATCACAAAGGATTCCATTTAAATTTTTCATGCATGCAAAAACAAATAGATATGATTTCTCAAATACTTCAACAAAACAACCTTGGAGATCACATCCCTGAGGGTGCAAAGAAGAAGAAGCCAGAAGATCCGAATTCCAAGAAAGGAAATTCTAGCCATGCCTTGATTGCCATCAACTCCTCTCCTGATGGTTGGATTGTAGATTCAAGAGAATCACATCACATGTATGCGTTAGAAGCAATCTATTATTCATTGGATTCATGCAAAGTTCCTCCTATTTTGATGGGGGACAACTCTTCTGTCGAAGTCACCGACAAAGGAAGGATTGAACTTACCAATGGAAGCTTCAAGAACATGCTGCATGTTCCCAAACTTTCTGTCAACCTTTTCTCCATATATTAGATGACAAATTATGGCACCAGAAAGAAAATTGTATTCACACCAAATGACATGGACATCTATGACATGCAAACCAACTCCAGGGTTGCTACCAGTGAGGTAAATCATCAGTCTAGATTGTAAACATTTTTTGAATTCATTGAACCTGATTCTGCTTTACTGTTTACTCATGCTGATGAAAGTAGTAGGATATGGCATGAAAGATTTGGAAATTTGAATTTTAGATACATGCAACATATTAGCAAGCATAGATTATTTGATGGTCTACCAGACATCCATTTCTCCAAGGGAGTATGTGAGGGATGTGTTCTCAGGAAACACCCTCAAGAGAAATTCGACAAAGGAAAGTCTCAACAAATTCCACACCTTTAGATCTGATCCACAGTGACCTTATGGGTCCTTTTCCACATCCATCCATCAAAAAAACAAGGTTTGTTCTCATTTTTGCTGATGATTTCTCACATTTTACTTCGATCTACTTTCTTAGGAAAAAATCCGAGGTCTTTCAACACCTCAAAGATTTCAAAGCCTTGGTTGAGACACAGTCTGGAAAGAAGATCAAAGTCATTTGACCTAATAACAGGGGAGAGTATGTGAATCATGATATCCACAATCTTTTCCATGAGGTAGGGATTTAGTTGTAGCATACAGTTCCCTATACTCTGTAGCAAAATGGAGTTGTTGAGTGGAAAAAATGATCTCTAAAGGAGATGACATCTTGCATGTTGCATGAAAATTCACTACCACAAAGACTATGGGATGAAGCACTTAACCGTGCAACATACATCCAAATCAAATATCCCCATAGATCTATCAAGGATAAAACCCCCTACAAGGCTTGGAGCAGACTCAAACTAGAAGTGACCCACTTTCGCATTTTTGGTTCTCATGCATGGGCTCAGATTCCCTCTGAAAAGAGAAAGGCACTTGATCCACATAACACTGAGTGCATTTTTGTTGGATACCCTGACAGTGTGAAGGGATATCATCTTATTGATATTTCCTCAGACTAGATCATCATTGAGCATAGTGTCCAATTTGAGGAAAATGTCTCGCATGTACCTCAGCAGCCGTATGCAGACACCTTCACTCTTCCACCTGTCTGAGATGATGAGCATGCACATGCCAACTCTTCTTTAGATGAGAGTTCTGATTGATAGGACTCGGATGATTCAGATTCATATTCAGAGTCAGTACAGTTAGACGCAGATTCAAAGAATCTAGATGTAGTTGCATAGCTAGAGCAGAGGCCCAAGTGGGCACAAACTACTCTTCAAGATGCAGGGGATCTCGTTGGTGATCCAAACGATACTAGGAGGACTCGATCTAATTTCGAGGAGCCTCCTGTTTCACTCACTACCACTGAACCATTTCCTTCGAGGCATTTTTTCTTCGTTCAGTCTTCATATCCACAGTCTTATGGCGAGGCTACTGGAAATCCCTTTTAGGAATCCACCATACAGGAGGAGTACAACGCCCTCCTTGAGAACCAAACTTGGGATTTGGTTCCCCTTCCTTCTGGGAGGAAACTTGTCAGATGCAAATGGGTCTACAAGAACAAGAGTGCAACAAATGGACAAATTGATAGATACAAATCCAAGCTTGTTGCCAAAGGATTTCGGCAGGTTCATGGTATTGAATATGATGAGACCTTCACTCCAGTAGCGAATATGGATTCCATACAATTGGCACTTGCCATTGTGGCAACCAAGAGATGGGAAGTCCATCAGATGGACGTGAAGAATTCATTTCTTCACGGTGATATCTTTGAAGAGATCTACATGGAGCAGCCCCAGGGATTTATGCAAGACTCATATTTGGTATGTTGACTGAAGAAATCACTTTATGGCCTCAAGCAGGCTCTGAGGGAATGGTATGCCAATATGGACTCCTACCTGTTGTCACAGAACTTTGTACGTTGTAAATCAGACCCAAATGTATACATGCTTAGGATGACTGATTCACTTCTACTTTTAGTTCTGTATGTCGATGATTTGTTGATCACCGGTTGCTCGACTTCAGCGATTGCAACAGTTAAGAGGATTCTTCATGACAGGTTTTTGATGACAGACATGGGTCTACTACACTTATTCCTTGGACTTGAGATCAATCACGATGCATCAAGCATCAAACTGTCTCAATCCAAGTATGCACGAGATCTCCTTGAGAGATTTCACAAGATAGACTACAAGTCTTCTCTGACTCATTTCCTATCAGTAGTCAAACTTGAGGATGGCGGGGAGACTCCACTGGTTGACAACACACTGTACAGACACCTAGTGGGGAGCTTGTTGTGTCTCACACACTCCAGACCAGACCTCTGATATGCAGTTGGCGTAGTTTCTAGGTTCATGTAGGAGCCGCATGAGCTACATTGGAAAGTTGCAAAGCGTATCCTTCGATATGTACAGGGCACCATCACCTTTGGGATTCATTATGCAACAGACTCTACATTATATCTCATTGGGTTTACTGATTCCGACTGGGCTGGAGATATCATTGATCACAAGTCCACATATGGTTACTCACTCAGTCTTGGTTCCAAGCCTATCTGATGGTCGAGCAAGAAGCAAGCTGCCATTTCTCTATCTTCAGCCAAGGCAGAGTACAAAGGGGTAGTTAAAATAACCATTCAGGCTATGTGGCTACAACATTTTATCACTGAGTTGGGCATTAAGTTTCATCGGTCGATCGTGATATGGTGTGACAACCAGAGCACTCTGAAGTTCTGCAGAGATTCATTTCAGAGGCAATGGATGAAGCACATCGAGATCTACATGTACTACATCTGAGACTTAGTACACAAGGGGCTCATTGACTTACAGTTTTGTCCTTCAGTAGAACAAACTACAAACATTTTCACCAAGACCTTCACTGAGCAGAAATTCCATTCTCTGCGAGGTCATCTTGGAGTCCAGGACACAGTTGCCTAGCAACTATAGTTCTTATTTTTACATACATTTTACCTTGATGGGGGGGGTTTTCCCATGAGGTTTTCCCTCTTTCCTCACTTTATTTTCAGTGTATCTTTTGTACTTGGGTACCTAACATGGCCTCATTGCTAGGACCCAATCTTTATTTTCACCATAGTGATGTTTAGGGGGGGTGTTGGAGTTACTTCACACACACCTAGGATTTCTTTTTCCTAAGGTTATTCCTTATTTATTATTCATAATTAGTCATTATCCAGACTCCTATATTTTAGGGGAGAATATTCCACCTGGAAAATATTCTCTTTCAGTTGACACTTTAGTTTGACTAGTTGAGTTGAGTTTAAATGTTGCATTGGGATCATCACCATGCAACATTGGGATCATCACCATGCTAATTCAACCTTGATTTGGTATCATCACCAGAGTGGCGCATTAGCCTTGATTCCTTGATTTAACTCCTCACTACTCTCTATTCAGTCAGTTAACTGAAGACTAGTTGACTAGTTAACTCAACTAGGTGGCAGTTCACTCCTGTAATTGCCTGAGAGACTAGAATAGGTGGAAGTTCACTTCTGTAACTACTAGTGTGTGTCCAGACCACTCTAGACCACCACTATGGCACATTGGTTCATCTCAAGTCAAACTCATTGAGTTATACAGAGTATATCATGTGTAAATTATTCATTATTCATAACGGTTAATGAGAATTATTTCATTCTTTCTCTCCTTCTTCTTCTTTCTCCAATTCTCTCTGTAAATGTGTGTATTATTGTTTAGCTATATATATTCTATGAAGGTTCAACATATTTACAATCACGTTTCCAACCGACCGCCATTTTTTTTCATAGTTTGCGAATTTTATTGCCGCGAGTTCCTTTCTCGGTGCCATCCAGCTCCCATGCCCCGTCTGCGCGGTATGCATCCTGTGCCCGAAACTTCAGTGATCTACAATTTCACTCGGACTCGAATCTTTCCACTCATTTGATAATTTTATTTAATTAAATTGTACAATATCAATATTTAATATTCATATTTTAGTACTTGAAAATAATGTTTTTAGATAATGTTAGATATATAACATATATGTTATATGTTATACATGTAGACAATTGTAATCTTGAGCCCGCCAGTCCTGGAATCCATCTGTCAATTTGTATATGGTAAAACTCTGGCTGCTATTTGTAGGACACATAACAATAGAGGCTCGATTTTGAGCACGCAATCCCAAGAACCCACGATCCAAAAAGTGTCTAAGTATGGAAGTTCGCTTGTCAATTTGTATATCGTAGAACTCTGAGTGTTGTTTGGAGGACACAGACCAATACAACTACAATGTCTTAAAAGCATATATTTTTATATAATAAAAAGTAGCATATATGTACTAATCTGATTGGATAAGAGATTGGAGGTCTTATTTCCAGCTTTGATATTCCCAATGTTATATATGGAAACATATCCAAACTTTTTCTTGTATACAGTGTTTTTGAATAATATATTTTTCCTATGTATTGCTTGAAGGTGAATTAATGCTATAATTAGTTCGAATGTTTGTGTTAGAATTTTCTTCTATCTTAATATATCTGTAATTTTTTATGTCTTGTTTCTAAATCTTTAATTCTAACTACTCATCGTGTAGGCACTGTGTAAATTGTGATGGATGGGCACAAGGCTCGAGAAGATCTACCATTAATGCACACTAAACCAATATTTGCGTAGGCTTTTGTTATCCCTTCCCAGTGTTGATTTCAAATACCATGGAATGTCATTCTCACGTCGTCAGCTTGGTTCGTTCATGAAACCTCCAATCCTTAAATGTTCTTCGTTGTAACCACCACCTTCACACTTCTAAGTATGCAATAATTAAGATTTACTTCTAACAAATCACCATACAACACACATAGAGATTGTCATTAATGAGCGAAGATCTCGAGGAGATTTTCCATTCGCACACATTGAACTAACATTTTCGAGGGTTATATTATCCCCTCCATTTGTTCATTTGAAGCAACATCTGGAGAAAACCAACATTTTCATAAACTTTTGGCAGCACCTCCACAACAGTTCTGTAGAGACACAATGAACATCTTCGGACCTGTGGACCAGAACCACCACAGTAACAAAGCATCGCTCCAACGACCTGCCATAGTAACAAAGCAACCCAAAGTTCTTCAAACAGATGAGGTTCATCCTAAAATTGATAGTTCTCACAAGCTTCCCGTGGAGAAGAAGGGGAAATAATTGTAGGGTAGGCGGACGAGCCCGAAATTGAGAGTGAAAACATGGATCTTGATGCTGATTTGGATAGCATATTCTGCAACTTTTATTAGCTGGGAGATGTGATTCACCATAGCTACAATGGACATAGTTGATGTCGAAATTTTTGACGAAGATGAATCCTTCGTATTCCAGAGTGTTGTTTTTGAAAGTGAATCTAAAAAATTAATTATTGAAAAAAGAGATGTAAAAAATAAGAAAAGAAAACATCGTTTAGAACTTAACCTTGCCAATATGTAGGCATCCAAAATCTTTGAACTTCACATGGAAACCAAATATGCTCTTCATGGCTCCATTGGAGTCATTGAGGCCGAGAATTCCACACTAACGGACTGGATCAAGGAATTAGGAGAAGCTTTGTTTCCTATGCCATTTCTAGGCAATCCTTTGGCAATAGCCATGCCTGCAACTCCCTGCACCCCTGCAACAAAGCTAAAAGTCTCCTCCACCTTCCTCGCATCGTGTAGAGGATAAGTGGAGAAAAATATCAACAAAAGAATGAAACTGATTACTAAGGCCTCAGAAACATCACAAAATATGGAATCCCTAGGAAGTAGGGCACATAACTTGCTCGAACTTCTGCAGACAGATTTAAAAATGAAGAAACTTTCTATTTGCACATGGTCATTCCCTTTGCCTTTCATGTCAACAACATGGTAGACATGACAAGAAGACAACATGACCTCCTGTCCAAAAAACGGTTCACTCAATTGGAAGTAGAAGGTGAAGAACCTGTATCTCATCGTCTAATCATGTGAGTAAGCAATATCAAAGAAAGAAACATTATTCACAAAGATCACCAAAATAGACTTAGCTAGAAGGACCAACGACTTCTAGGACCCCAGCTTATTCGTCAACTTGTTGGCGTTAACCAAGCAAGATTTCGATAAACAAGTTGATAATTTTAAGGCTTTGTCTTTAGAATTTTTTTACAGGATTCTTGAATATCATGAAGAACACATGGACAATTGGCTAGTCCATTATTCAGTATAGAATGGAGACATTCATCATGCTCTGTGTAATATTTCTATTGATCTAAGCGAATTAGAAAATGAACTTTTCAACATTAAAATATGGAATGACATCAACGTCGCCCCCTTGAGAAGCTACATTGAAGAGAACTTGAAGTGGGTCGCCGATGAAATCCAACAGGAAAAGGCATCAACAAACAAATAGCAAAAATACTTATATGGAACATCGCTATAAATACTTTGTTTATCAATCCAGTTATTCAAGCGGGTCAGAGACGAAAACCAACATGAAAAAGCATTAGCAAGAAAATACCAAAAATAATTATATGTACCATCATTGCAAGTCTATACTTATCGTCCTTTCTTTATGAATCCAGTTATTCCACCTTTTATGAATAGAAATCTATAGCCAAAGACTGTCATCTTCCCATTTTTACTTTTCAGGTATTGCACTCTACTGTCTCCCACTTCTTCTTTCCACAGTCCTATTTCTTGTACATATTTCTCTTATGGTCCGCAGGAGCCCCAATCCCAGTCTATATGATACACGCATTTAAATTTTCAGGAATATGTAGCAAACTATTCTTTTTTCATATATTCCAAATAAAACTATTCTTTTGTCTCCTTATATATTTATGTACTCCTAGATTTTCATCTTCAACTATGCTGAATGTCAAGACATTCTGTTTATTTTATTTCAATTCTCTTTTTTCTGATGCATATCTTTTTTTGCTTCGTCATTTTCAAAATTAAATTTGAGATAAATCACTCATTTAAATTTGAGATATCGTATTTCACACACACACACACACACACACACACACACACACACACACATAGGAATATGTAACACACCTTTTTATTTTTTTTATATAAATGTCATAAAATTGTGTTCAATGCTTTTTTTCTACTCACACATATAGATAGTATGTAATTTCTTGCATCCTTACCACCTATCCTTCATACTGCTTGCCACATCTACACTGCAATTTCAAGGCCCAAGTCCAATTGTGCTATTACATCAACATGAGGCCCTTAAAATTCAAATAGTCTGCAAGTCCTCTTGTCAATTTGTATATTGCGGAACTCTGAAAGTTATTTGTAGGGCACGAAACAACAAAGCCCAAATTTTGAGCCCGCCAGCCTGAGAGCCTGTGATCCAAAAAGTGCCTAAGTATGGAATGAACACTCTGTGCATGGTCTATAAAATCTCATGCCCATACTTTATAAAAGTACATATTTAGTATCTATAAAAGTAAATATGTACTTTATAAAAGTACATATTTCGTATGTATAATTTATGGTGTCCAGGAACCTATAATTTGATGAATCTCAATTTCTTTTGTGTCCAGGAGGCCTTGTATTAAAGAAAACTAATTCGGGAATGCTAATTTTTTTGTGTTTTTTTCCACGAACCTATGTAATAGACATTACTACTATTCGATTTTATGCTAAATTTTTTGTGTCCAAGAACCTTTTAAATGTATTACTATTGTACACAATTTTTTTTTGTCCACGCTCCTTTTAAATATTTCCTGTACTATCAAACTTAGATACTAGGAACCTTCATTGATGTACCAAACATTAATAATTTTTGATAAATTTCAAATAAAACTGATTCGAGAGTACTAAATTCTGCATGGATACCACATGTACTGCAACTTGCAACCCACATGTCTGTACACGGTCGCATTTACTCCCATTCCAACTTGGCAGGGACTACGCTGCGATGCAACACTTGTTAAAAATAATTGATGTAAGAAAATTAATGCATCAACTTAAATAGAAAATGAGATGAACATATTCTTATATCAATCACGTTTAGATTAAGCATGTGATTTTGGTAGTACTATTGCTCCAATGATATTTATTTCCTCCACATTTTTTTTTTCATAAACGAGAAACTTAGGGGGTAAACCACGTTTAGTTTAATCATGTGATTTTGCTAGTAACTTATTAATCCAATGATATTTCTTTTCTCCAAAGGGAAAAGAATAATCATTTTAGAGAACAAGTTCAATGTATCTATTAATAGTCATTTATATTTAGATGGATTTCAATGTTACTTTACTTAAGATCTTGATTTAATGTTACTAGCTCAATGCATGGAAACACTGATAACTGAAACTAAAATGAAAGAAGCTAAATAAATAACACTCATGCACACAATGAAAAAAATATGTACCTTGGGAAAATCCAATACTAGAAAAAATCAACAAGAAGGTGAGGTTTATGCTATGCTCTTTTCTTATTAGTTATGAAATGCAAATACAAAAAAAGGGCACTCACTATGGAGATTCCAGGGACATTATTCCCTAAATGGATATTATAGGATCTTCTACTTCCTTTGTTATTCTATAATATCCAACTCATGGATGCTTTTCTCAATTATGAAACAATAAAAACAAAATAATGATGGAACCCCTTCCTTTCCTAATATCCTAGAATTTAACATGGTTAGATAGTCATCTAGAGTTAGGGTTAGGGTTTTTTCATGCCTCAGCTCTCGATTAGAGTTAGTGTTTTGGACCCTCTAAAATATTCTTGAAATTCTACACATGACTAGCTCTACATATGTGAGTAGCATGGCACCACTTTGTATCAAGGTGGTCAATATGATAGGTCAACTTGTAAGAGGCACAACTTTCACATTGACCTTCGATTGAGGTGATTTTTGCACCATTGGAAAGCTCTCAATGTGTAGAATAACAAGATGTTGTGAATTATGTTTGCAAAATTTGAACTCCAAAAATGACCATTTAGGTTTGAAAATCGGCTCTCGAAGGTTCTAGACCCTAAATCACCAAAGATATACCTACCCCTTAAATGGGCCCTACAAGCGAACAACTCAAATTTTTCCACCTAGAAAATACCTAAATAGATGACAAATTATATAAGATCCATTTTGGATCAACCAATAATGGGGAAAAGTTTAAATTGGTTAATATTTTTTTTGATGCTCCTAACTCCACCTAGGAATTGTGAATGGGATCTTTGATTAACACACAAGGAGGAGGGTATTTATTCTATCAAAGTTGTCCAAGGGTTGCACCCAATCAAAACTATTATCCTAAGTATTGGTGTACAACTAACATGAACACACATAAGAGTGCATCATTGGAAAAGATTCATCCCTAGTGAGAACATTAGGAGTAGCCCACTTTCACTGACTAGGAAAATCGTCATTGAAAAAACTTCCTGGCGCAAATTGATACCTGCAATAGGTAGGAAACTGATACTTGCAAGCTAAGAGAAATGACAATCTCCTACTCTAGTTTATTAGGAAAAACAAATTCATCTACGAAGATTGAACTGGCGATAGACTAGAACATGCATGAATACACAAGCTTGAAGGAAATAAGCCAAGTATATTCAAATGAGAACCCAAAGAGAATAATTACAAACCATGGATGATGATGTAGCACTTCTGCAATCTCTTCTTGTCCAACCCTTGCACGAATCTACCAAGATCAAAATTTTTATACTTGAAAAATCTTCCTCCTTTCACCTTGGAAAGCCCTCAATATATAGGCTTGAGAGGCACAATTACCATGAGAAAATGGGGGATATGCTTGAGGATTTAAATCCTTGAGGTTTGGATTAGATCCTAAAGTGAAGCCCAAGCATGGAGGTCAAACACAACTAACCCAATCTGAAGGCGTTGGTCCATATATTAAGGTGGAGGAGATCCCCCTTTTCTCTCAACAGGAATGGTGCTCCCCCTAAGTGAGAGAGAGGGTGCCATTCACCAAAAGTGGTGTTCCATATAAATGGGTAGGGGATCATCGGTGCTCCCTACATATAGCGAGAGAAGCGCCACCCTTTATAAATGCTCAAAAAAGGGTCGAAATTTCCAAGGCAAAAGTG
>JASDQU010241685.1:66158-92165 GCA_032191745.1 Picea mariana | reverse complement strand
CCTGGGAAACCCTCTAGGGGAAGAAAACCCAACAAAAATTCCTTAATATAGATAGCTAATACAATGCCAAGAGATCTCTTAAGATAATACAAAAATTCCTCTCCTAGATATGCGCCACTCTCTCTTCTTCTCCAACAACAAATCCGAAACTTGTCTCTCAATGAGCAAGTGAGCTGTGTGCCTAAGTGAGGTGTTAGCCTCCTTATTTATATTAGACTGGCATGTGTGAAGTGTCTCTTCACTAGTAGGGCCGACTTCTCCAACTGGGTGGTTATAACCACCTTAATTACATTCTGGGGCCTCTTTAATATCTGCTGGGGCCGACTTCTTATTCTACCTATTATAATTATCATTTGACCAATCCACAATGGGGATTGATCCAATGAATAATATATCAAATAATAATAAGAATACTCTTTGCAATTACATTATTTCAACAGAACGAGATTCAAAATAGGGTTACAAAGATACTCAAGAGAAGTGAGTGTTCCACGGTCAAATTTTATGTATTGGAATTTTTTACTGTAAAACGTGTAAAACAGAAGAGAGCATGACAGGGCAGTTCAATGACCGATTTGTATATTTGTGGAATTCTAGGAAAGTGGCTAAGTATGGAATAGGGAAACAGTCGGGTGGACTCGTTCTCAGAAGCAAGGATTGAAGTTTTCATGAATGATCCAACCCGATGACATGCAAATGACATTCCATGATGTTTGCAATTAACGCTTGCTAATTGCATGCCTAGAAATAAGATCTTATATATAATTTCTAATTGCTAATTGAAAAAGGGCGTGGGAACAGGAAACAACGACTAGGAACTGAATATTTCTTGAACCTGCCAATCCAACGATCCGCGAAAGAAATTCGAAGAAATGGCGAAGTATGCAAAGCGGACAAACGGACTTCAAAATGGGGTGACAATAGTTCTAGAGAAGACGCGAGGACCCGACGGTTAAATTGTATTTTTAGGAATTTTTCAGTGCAAAATGTGTACCATGGAAGAGGGCATGATAGGTATTTTGTAATACGGAGGACAGTATGATCTGAGTCCAGTAGTAAATTTGTATATCGTGGAAGTGACGGTACTATTTGCAGGTCATGGTACAATAAAAGTCCAATCTAGAGCCCGCCTACCGAGAATCCGCAGTCGGAGAAGTGTCTGGGTATGGAACGGGGAAGCGGTCAGTTGGTGTTGCGATATAAGAGCAAGAGTGCAAACGTGAACCCACAAGTCCGCCCACGCGCACAGCTAGACATTTTTGAAAAAATGAATAAGTGACGAGAAAGATAAAGTTCAGGGAAAAGATAAACAGATATTTGGCTAAGTATAGAAGATGGAAAAGAAGGGCCAATATATTCACATCTATAACAAACATCCCATTTTCCTTCCAAGATATATACTTGGAAAGAAGTGCGAAGGTGGCAGACACAGAAAACAACGACTAGGAATACAATCTGCGTGTTTACTTGGTTCTTGGTTGTATGCTTCATCTGTCAATTTGTATATCGAGGAACTCCGAGTTATTTTTTTAGCCAGCCAACCCGCAAGTCCGGTTGTCAATTTGTATTGTCTGAAACTCTAGGTGCTGTTTATAGGACACATAACTATAAAGGAAATGTTTTTCCCTTTAATATAACTTATGTGACGCAAATGTAGTATGTGGCTCATTTTCTCACTTTTCCATCCGTAAAAAATGGCAATCTTGAGCCTGCCAGCCATGGAGCCTGTGTGTCAATCTGTATATCGCGGAGCTCTGAATGCTATTTGGAGGTCACGAAAAAATAAAAGTGCAATGTTGAGCCAGCCAACGCGCAAGTCCGCTTGTCAATTTGTATATCACAGAACTCTGGGTGCTACTTGTAGGACACAGAACAATAGATAGCCAATTTAGACAAAGGGGAATCACTCAGTCGAAACGCATGAATCCACCAACCCATGCAGCAAGGAATTTTAGAAAAAAAATGATTAAGTAACCAAGAAGAGAAACTACAGGGGATAAAAGAGTGGGAAAATAGAAAGGCGGAGGGCAGTTTTCGTAAGCGTGAATTGGCTTCAAACAAGCCTCAGTGTTGCAAAACCATCATTTTCTACTAATTGTCAGCAAATGATTTGTTGAAGATTAGATTTTATTGCAACGTGTGGGTGTTGATACATTCTTCCATCACTGTAACATATTAACTTAAGTATTAAACTTCATTTTCTACTAATTGTCAACAAATGCTTTGTTGAAGAATAGATTTTATTGGAACTTGTGGGTGTAAGTGTGTGCTTGATACATTCTTCCATGACTATAACATATTAACTTAAGTATTAAACTTCTTGCATTATGGGTTGTTAGCATTAAAACTTAATAATTGCATGTTTAAAAACAAGAATGACGATTTTGCTGCAACATTTTACTTTGGTATTACTATGTTCTATCTACATTGCAAATAGAATTGAATGTTGGTTTGAAACTGTGCGTAATCCATTTTTTGTTTGCATAAAATCCTGGTGGATTGACACAGTACATTGCCATATAATTGTTATATGTTCCATCTTAGAACAAATTACCTAAGTAAATACAATATTGAAGAAATACGAGACCACCAAACCATGCCAATGAGAACAAGCATTAAATCCAGAAAAGAAGCAGCAACGAAGAATCCAAGGCAAATTCTTTTAATAGCAAATCCATTTAAAAGAAAACGAAAAAACACTGAGTATTGTACATCTATCCTTAGAAATTGGACCCAGTTCTTTGAGCCAAAACATTGAACGTATCCGCCACAAACACAGGCATGGGATTTGTAGTATGCAGGATCCTTGCAGTTTTTCCTTGATGAACCATCCTGTGGTAAAATTAATAGTTTTCAGAAGCTTCCCGTGAGGAAGAAGATGAAAAACGTTGCAGGGAGAAATAGCCCTTAACTGAAAGTTAGGACACAACTAGAAACCTCCTCTGCACATTCAAAAAGACTTCAGGGACATAGGTTGTACATGCAATTCTAGAGGCCAAATATAGTCCATTCTGGGTGGAAGGATATGACTAGTAGAAATATGCCTTGCACCAGTGAGATTTCTAGTCCTCATTCCTGAAGATGTTAATTGTATAACCAGAGAACATGACATTAGTCCCTCAAGTGAATATTTTTTTGGCTTGAAATATAGCTCTCAGAGCATCAACATATCATTTCTTTATAGTGAAACTCTTTTGCCCATAATGAACTAATTTGGACCTCTAAAATTTTTCTGAAAATCCTTTTGGTGTTGTCAAGACCGCCATCACTGAGCCGGGAATTTTCGCTCATTATGGTTGATTTCAATTTGGGTGCAAGAGTGGGAACAATTTCTGCATTTCCATCATCCATTGTCGTATCATCGCCTATCAGATCATCTTCTTCTAGCTCAGAATCCATGACATCAACCTCTGCATCAGGCATCAATGCAATTGGGCAAGTTTTCTAAGCAGGCAGGGTTGCCTTAGAATTCTTTGGCTTGAAATATATCTCTCGGTGTACCAAGGGACCATCTCCTTTTTTTCTCCTCGGAGGAGGGAGATGAGTAGTAAGAATATGCCTTGGAATATCAGAACCTCTGGCCATTATGTCCGAATGTGTTTACTGTATTTGGACAGAACTTCTACCACAAGTTAATGAGAATTTTTTTTTTCTCTAGACGATGTTTGAAATGAAAATTGGGGAGGGATAATATAACCCTCCGCAAATTATGGCTTAATGCGTATCAATGGAATATCTCCTCGAGCCTTTTGCTGATCAATTGTTGATCAATGACAATCTCCAGGGTTCATGCAGAATGAGTTGTTACCATTAAATCTCACTAATTGAATATTTAGAAAAAAGTGTGAATGTGGCAGCGACGACGAAGAGAGATTAAGAATTAGAGATTTCTTAAAGGCGCTAACCCACTGGCGCATGAAACAGATTGCATCATATTTGAAATGAATACTTGGAAAGGATAACACTCTTCTCCACAAATCTTGGTTTAATTCGTAGTAATGAAAAATGTTCTCCGGCCTTTCGGACATTAATGACAATCTTAACGGTTGCCACAGGATGAACTACTAGCATTAAAGCTTAATTATTTCATATCTGGAAATAAGTACGAAGGTAGCGGTGATGGCGAATTGCGACCAAGCATTGTACATTTTGTCCACTCGCCAACCTGCGAAACATATTCCAAGAAATGCCCAAGTATGGAAAGCGGTCGGGCAGGTTACAAAAAAAAAGGGTAGAAGATATACCAAGGAGACGTGAGGGGCTGATGGTCATATTGCATCTCAGTGACAGATATCAACTAACAGTTTGTATGTCGCGAAATTTCGGGTGTTTTTTGTGTGTAGGGGAACAACAGAAGCACAATGTCGAGAGGGCAATTTGTATATTGTTGAAATTCAGGTTCTATATATAAAAGCATGATACATTCGGAAAAAGGACCAAGTAAACAAAAAGTGAAAGCATACGAGATGAAGGGAAATTTGTTTGCTAATTTATAAGTCGCGAAAGTCCAGGTGGTATTCGAAGGCGACGAAACAATGGAAACACAATGTTGAACCGGCCTATGCAGGAACCCACGATTCAAAAAGTTTGTTCAATATGAAATGGAGAAGAGGTCAGTCGAGCTGGTGATATAAAAGTAACAATGGAAATCTGAAGACGCGAATCCGCCAAATCCCGCATATAGACATTTTTCGAAAAATGAGTAAGTAAAGACAGGGAAAGCAGAGGGAAAAGAGAAAGCGGATGGCAATTTTCGGAAGCGGGAATTGGTCATAACAATAACTATGGAGTTCATTAAACATGTTAAAAGGTTCTTCAATAAAGGAATAGATACAATGAGTGATGTTTATAGTTTTCAGGATCTGTTTGTATAAGAGAAGCATTGAAAAGTTACAAGGAAATCATTTTTTGGATGTTTAAGTAAAGTCTCATCCCAAAGGTGGACCTCACCAGACAAGGCAAATAAAACGACTGCATGTTGACTCATGGGTGCAGGGGATGAACACCGTAAAATGCCTAAAAACAATAATAATCCAAAAAAAAACAAAAAAATTCCAACTATCGGCGTAGGACCCCAACCCTGCAGAGCCGAATTAAATAAAGGAAAACATCAAGCACCAAACTAGCGAGAAAGCACGAACAGGCCCAACTGCAGCCCCAGGGCCCCAAAGCGTAAACCTGAGCCAAACAAACACAACCAACAACCGACGAACCAACGAACAAGCAACAACCATCAAACCAGTAAACAACATTGTATCTCCAACGATTACGGAACTGCAGTTGAAGTACAAAAGGAACCAGAAACATACGATGAGCATGCCAATAGAAATAAGCAAATATTGTTACTCAAACTACAAACAAGGACTAGAAAATGAAACTATGGCATGGAAACTTACTCCGAAACGATGAAAGATAGAAGCGCAAGTCGAATTGTGAACCAAACAACAACAATAAGCAACAACTGATGAACCAACGAAGAAGAAGCACTCACCGAACCAATAAAAAATGTATGTAGCTTCAACGATGATGAAATTGCATTGCAAGGCTAGAAGAAGAATGAAAGATACAATGCCTATTCAACTGGCGGTGGACAACAATATTATGCAAAATCACTGCAACATTGTATGAAAAATTTCGAGGAAAAATGTACTCTGAGAAGCGTATTTAGATAAACATTTAAGGTTGTTAGGCTGTCTAAGGACCTCGTGGTATGCAAACATTTAAGTTGTCAGGTCTGTTGGAGAACCTCACGTCATGTAAACATTTAAGCTATCAAGACTATTCAAACACCTCAAAAAAAGTGTCAATACATTTCAATACAAATACATGCGGCAAGGACGTTATAAACTTTGGAATTATCGATCACTATAAAGCTTGGATATCTAAACATTTCAATATGATTAGTACAAATAAAAAAAACACCATATATGATCTAAGACAATGCTAGCAGAAAAATGCTAAGACAAACATTCGAACTAATGTTAGCATTAATCCACCTTCAAGCAATGCATAAGAAAAATATATGATTCAAAAATACTGTAGACAATGAAAAAGTTTGGATATGCTAACATATAAAACATTGGGAATAGCGAAGCCGGCAATAAGACCTCCAATCTATTATCCAATTAGATCACTACATATATGGTACTTTTTATTATATAAAATTCAATGTTTTTAGTTCCCTAGCTCCAACAATAGATATTATGCAAATATTTGTGGTCAAAGTACAAATTAATGTGAGGTCAACGAATTATCGTTCGTTATAGTCCCTCTATACCTACAACATGGACTAATAAAAGAGTTAAGGTGTGATATGACAAGTTTTGGGTAAGAATTTTTTTTTATATATATATTTAAATTTATAAATAGGTGTGAGATTATTTTTAACTAAATATTTAGGATTCGAGTATGTTAAAAATTTTAAGATGTGTATTTTTAATTGTTATAAATATGATAAAAAAAATTAACACGATGGAAATTAAATCTAAAATATATTTAATCAGACATTTTTCATTCAAAAATGTAATGGAATGAAATATTTTCTAATTTTTAATGAATATTTGTTAACTTTAAAATATAAATATTGTATTTAAAATTTAAATAATTTATGTGTATTATTAAATGGTAGTATAAAAGGATTTTTTTGGGAAATATCACACATCTATTATCCATAGATGATATTTTGATTTTTTTTTACGAAGACACCAAAGGAGTCATTGAATAAATCAAGGGCATCATGGATTTATTATGAAAAGCAACTTGGATGGTAATTTTTAGTGAATATTTGTTAACTTTAAAATATAAATATTGTATTTAAAATTTAAATAATTTATGTGTATTATTAAATGGTAGTATAAAATGAATTCCTTGGGAAATATCACACATCTATTATCCATAGATGATATTTTGATGTTTTTTTTACGAAGACACCAAAGGAGTTATTGAAAAAATCAAGGGCATCATGGATTTATTCTGAAAAGCAATTCGAATGGTCATTATGAGGCATATTTGAGGAAGAAAAAAGTTTTATTACTAAGCTTTTTTTCTATAGAATAACTAGGTTCTAAAGTATGTGGTTTCTTTTTTTAAAGTTAAATTAATATAAAAAAGTTTATTAGCAATAGTTAAAGTGGAAAAGACAATAAACACTCGGTGCAATAGGTGGTTGTGAAGGAAGGTAGTTTGATTATGATAAAAGTGCTTCTAAATGATGATATTTTGGACATATGAATGTCAGGTAAAACACTTAAATCATTTATGAATATCATGGGTAGTTGAAAATTTATTTTTGTTATATTTATAAATTATTATGTTTTCCAAAATTTATGAATAAGTAAAAAGTTTTTAATTTTTTTTTATTAATTTATGTTTTATAATATTAATTGATGTGAGTTTTAAAAACTTATTTATAAATTTTATGAATTTAATAAAGTTTAAAAATAATAATTATTAATTAAAATAAATTTAATATATTTTTAATATATATATATATAATTTAATTATATTTTAATAATTAAAATGAAAAGAATATGTATATATATGTTGGTTACACTGGTAACATAAATGGTATAGACTAACTCCATAATGATTTAGTGATTTAGGTAAAGAGTTAATATATGTATAATTTAGTTAAATTTAATTGTAATTAAAGTGAAAATTAATATATAAAGTATACTTAAAATTCATAAAAATTATAAATTCAATAAATATCTATATTATTTTTCCATTTAATTCCTATATGACTCATAATCTTTATGTTTCCTCTCTAGAGGTCCTCGGGCTCTAGTGGTTGTTTATTTCCCCTTGCATGTTTTCTAATTTCCATATGAATAAATTTGTACTTAGGAAATAATAAAACTGATATGTAGTGGAAGATTCAAATATTTGTTTGGGATTGCATTCAAACTTAGTTTGAATGGAAGTGGGAATTATAAAGTACTTCATTTTTTTATTTTTATTTTTTTAATAGATATATTTTAACAGCTATTTGTTTTTTTAGATGATTAGTTTAAGTTGATTAGTTTATTCAAAATGATATACATGAATTTGGAAAATATTATGTGAGTTTCTTTATAAAAGTTTTCTTAAAAATTTTATATATATATATATATATATATATATATATATATTTAAAGTATTTATCCAAAATGTTAAATTTAATTACAATTATGTAATTATAATAATAATAAAATAAATATTTAATATTATATTTAATTGTAAAAGAAAATTACATTCAAATTTACTTTTCAAAAATCCAAAATAAATAATTTTAACTCTTTTTAAAAATTCTAAAATAAATATCTAATATATAGTATTATGATGTAAAATCAAAAGACTTACCAAAATATTGTTTTTTTGTAAGTGAGTGTATGGATCTATATTATTGAACATAATATGATGCAAAAGTTCGGCCTCCTGGTCTGCCTAGAAGGAAATCAGGCCACGGGGTCCCTAGTTGCGCAAGTTGTAATTAGTGAGGGATAGTTCTGGTCCTCCACCAAGGGAAACCAGACCAGACCTTCCAAGTTCATTTGGAGAAAAAAACATATATATAGAGGAAGAGACTAAAAGCATCCACCTAAACCAAAGAGAGAAGGATGTCTGCACTAACCTGACTAGGCCTGGCATAACTGCCTGTAGATTGCCAATTCATTAATCCAGAATGATGAAGTGTTTCTACACATGGGGGTGCTCCTTCCCACCATCCCCCTGGATCTTGTTATCTTCCTTTTGTGAGGTTGTGTGAGTTCCTAATTTGAGCTGGTGCACTATGTCCATCAGCGGGCATGATGTCCATGTGATGTACATAACGAAGGTAGAGGTGGAACTAGGCAGCCAAACGCTCCATCTTGCTTTCTGAGTCCTTCTCGACCTCTACTAACAGTTTGGTAATAGTTTCCAGACTGCTGAGGTGCCACAAGATTTCATCCAGCATTATCTTGTTTTCCTTATTCTTCTTCTTCCTAGCTTCTTCACTCTCTGAAATTACTTTTCCGATCATCATCTTAGTTATCCACGCAATCTCCACCATTTTGTGGAAGAGGGTTTCCCTGGTTTGCGTGACCCCCTAGATCAATTACCCAGTCTGCTTCCTATACCAATGCATCTCGCGCTTTACCTTTTCACTTGTTCTTTAATTCCTTCTCCCACCGGGTGATGCTTTCCTTCCCCTTCGGTGCAACCCGAGTTTGGAAGGTGCCCTTCGCCTCTTTCACGGCCTATGCCATTCTTGTTTGCTGCCTCAGACTATTCGGGACATCCTTTCCATGGGGGTTCCTTTTCCTATGCATTTTTTTAGACACGCCATCCTGCTTTGCGTGTCATAGCTCTTGTGTTGGTTACTTAGCCTATGCCTTACTTCCCTAGTATTCTTCCTGTCCCTCCTCTAGATTCTGTGAAAATCCCTATTGTTGTGTTCCTTCTAATTGTAGCCATTGCTGATGTCCCTCTTCTTATTGAACTTTCCCCACTGCGAGCCCATCCTTTCAATATTGTTTTTCTCACGGTGATGTGCGCTTCCATCAATTTTCGTGTTAAGGCTCAGATGGTCATGATCGGTTGTCCTTTGTCCCTGTGCAGTTACTGCCCTTTCTCGCATGTGATCCGATTGTGTTGCTCTTCATACCTGTACTTGTCCTAGGGGGTCTATCCAGGTTATCACCTACCCACATGCCTTACCTCATTCGTTGCATGCGACTTGTTTCCTATCCTTTCACTCATGCTTCCCCATGCCTCTTACTAGTAGACTGGCCTTGCTTTTGTTCATCCGTTTGCTGCTTATTATAATCTTGCATGATGATTAGTGTCAGAGGATTGGGCAATCCTATCCTAACCGGGGTCCACGTACCTTCCGCAGAGTCTTGTGATATCCTCCTCGATGTGACCTTCCATGATTAATCTGTCTTCACAATATTTTGTCGCTAGGTAGTTGAAAACTGTTCTGAGTTGCCCATCCAAAATGGTGATTCAGGTGTTGTCTAGCTTCGGGCCTTCCTTTCCGACCCCCTTGTTAGTGAGTTTGTCTGCTAGTGCATTCGCTGACATGCACACCCAACACAACTCCACTGTGTTTAGAGTTCTCAGATTTTCCTAGATTTTCTCTAGGGAGTGTGCAAGGCGCTAGTGGCACTGAACCTTGCGCACTCTGGTGCTATTTTGGATTTTTTTCTCCGTGTTGATAACCAGGGTGGAGTCACCTTCCACTATGATGTTTGTCATCCTTTCGTGACTTAGGATTTCGAGTCCAAGTTCCAGGGCTCCAAATTCCTCTGCGTTGTTGGTTGAGTTTCCCATGCTCCTAGCGTACAGTCGGATGATGTTGCCACCACTATCTCTGATCATGCCTCCTGCCCCTGCCACACCTGGGTTTCCTTTTTCCACCCCGTCAAAGTTCAGTTTGAGGAACCCTGATGGAGGGGGAGTCTAGTTGTGGGCTCCTATCTGGAGTTGCGGGTTGCGCTCTACTGTTAGGTTGTTGCACCAATTTTTCAGCTGGAAAAGGTCCATGATCTAGGAGTCTTGGTCTTTGAGTTTCTCTTTCTCCATCTTGCAGTTGCGACACTGCACCGTTTCTCTTATTTGAGAGACTATTGTCTCTTTTATCCTCTATGTCGGTATGCTTTCATTCCTGAAGATGCTCTTGTTTCATTCTTTCCAGACTTCCTAGATGATCATCCCTGATGTTAGAGTCCAACAGAGGTTCACCATTTCATTTTCACTATAATACTCATTCCATTTGTTGATGGTTGCGTTGATTTTCCCCTCGATCCTATTGGATTGGCGGAAGATGCATGCTGCCCAATCTCATATCTTTGCTATATAACTACATTCATTGAGGAGGTGGTTAGTTGTTTCCTCCTTTTCTAGACAAAGATGGCAGCCTGAGGGCCCTATGAAACCCCTTTTCATGAGGTTCTCCCAAGTTAGAATTTGGTTGTGTAGAAAAATCCATTTGAACATTTTGATTTTTGGCCATTGGGGGCTTTTCCAGATTTTGTCCCATTGTTGCTTCGTATTTTCTTGGTCTTGAACCGTGATGTAATATTGTGCTTCTTTTAAGTTGAATTCATGCCCATTCTTTTTGCCCCATCTCAATTGGTCGTCTTCTTCTAAAACCCCAATTTTTCTTTTTCCCAATTCCTCCTCCACCTCTTTCATGATTGTTTTGGTCTGGGCTCTGTTTTGTGGATTAAGTTTGTCCCAGATCTGCCACATGGCGCTACATTCCCTTTTCTTCTAGTAATGGTGGATTTTTTTATTTTCCTTTCCAAATCATTTCCTTTTGAAGCTCCTCTGATCTAGGTGGATATCAGTGGCCACCCACCTTTTCCAACTGGCTCAAAATAGTTTTTTGGTAATTTTGGTAATTTACTATTTTTAACTATTTTTCACTTCTGGAGCCGTTTTGAGGCCCTAAACGATGTGCTTTCTGAAAACGATGAGAAATGTGGAATTTCCTTCCATATTTCCCCCAAAATGAATCTCCTTGACGATACCTTTCCAACGGGCTATCATACGCCTAAAATGGAGATCGTATGCAAAAGTTACGACCTTGGGAAGTTGATGTACTAACTTACCCAAATGGGGCCCACATGACTTTTGGCGCTTCATCTCCTAGGGTTAGGTTTTTGGATGTATAGAGTTTTTGGCATTCTTGTTTATTGTAAAAATGCCTTCAAAGCCTCATTGTAATCATCTTCTTGTGAATGAGTGCAGTCGTCACATCTCTTCTCAGAGATAAGCCGCCACCATTCCAGCAAGCTTGTTTCCGCTGCATTTTACAGTTTCGGCTTATTTCCTTATTGAATAGAAAACCAGTTTTACTGTATCTATGTTATTTTGTGTTAAGCACCTGTTAATAATCTGTATTCATTTTGTTCTGCTCATAAAATATGGATTGGTGGTATCAGAGCAATCTGCTCCTTGTCGTCTTAATGCATGTCCCCAACGAGCTCAGAGTACAAAGAGTTGGGTCTCGAGCTTGTTTCTCTTGAGGAAAAAATCTCTCACACACCCAAGCGACCTCTCATGGTAGGAGAAAAGAAATATGATAGGACAAGATATCCTTTCAAACTATTGACTGAGGAATCCCTCACACAACAAAGGAACGAGATGATGGATAGTTTCACGCAAATCCTTCGGCGACTACCAACAGGCGACACATCTTCTTCGAGTGGAGGAGCCACCCCCTTGAAGGTACAAACAAACTTCAATATTCCTATATTTGAAGGTCAGATAGACACATATGTTGTATACAAGTGGTTGAATCTAATAGAAGGGTATTTTTCTATCCATAACTTTTCGAATAGAGAAAATATTACTTTTGCACTCCTCAAAGGCATTCCCCATGTCAAAGATTGGTGGGAAACTTTCTGTGAGAAAAAGGAAATAGAGGAACCCTCATTATTTACAGTCATGACCACCTGGGAATTCTTCATGGATTATATTAAGGAACAACACTACCCTGTCAAAAGTTATGACAACTTGTATACCAAATGGACCACACTACAAAAAGAAAGAGACCAAACAGTGTTAGATTTCACAAATATCTTCCACACCTTGCACACCAACTGGGTATCAAAGATTCAGAGCAACAAATGGTGATCAATTATCATGGTGCTCTACATAGATACATCCAGACTGAAATGGAATTTATGGACATCTCATCCTTGGGCACGACCTACCGATATGCCGTCAAAATCGAGCAGAAGCTCAAACAAAAGACACGAAAATTTGGGCTTGGGAACCCCTCACAAAAAAATCTAGGAAAGGGCAGCCCCAACCCACAGAACAAAGGATAGAGAAAATATGGACAGTATCAGGACAACCAATCCAATCTGTAAGCAAATAAGGACACTAGAAAGACAAAGAAAGATATTGAGAAGTGGTGCGACTTCCATAAGATCCCTTGTTATAACACTACTGACTGTCGCTTAAAGCAGTCACTAGTGGCCGAAGTGAAAACCTCAGAATCAGATGCGGGTTCTGACTCTGAGCCAGAACCACAAAAGGGAAGTTGAATCATTGACGTGAAACCCAGTGACACCATTACTACCACCAAGCTCCATCCTAGTGAACCAAACAAGCCAAAAGAAGGAGAGCAACTCTTCCATTCATAGATGTGGGTAAAAGGCACCCCGCTGCACTTCATCGTTGATAGCGGTAGCCAGAAGAGCCTCATCGCAGCAGAGGTCATCAAGAGACTGTCCCTATTGACAACGCTACATCCAAAAACCTACACCATTAGATGGCTCCAACAAGGAAGTGATCTCCGTAGCATCCAACAGTGTCGACTATCGTACGACATCAAGCCCTTCAAAGATGAGGTATTGTGTGATGTTTCTCCTCTCGAAGTTTGTGATGTTCTTTAGGGCTAACCTTATTTATGGAAACATCATGATGTATATGAGTCTAGGCCTCGTAGTGCTATTATTACTTTGAACAGGAAATTGTACAGGATACCCGAGGCAGTCCCACCTAGTTCTATTTCCTTGATCTCTACTAAGAAATGTAGGAAGGTCATCTCTCAGACGAGGAATTTTGTCTTCTTCGTGATTCACTCTTAGAATAAGAGAAATACCACAACCACATCCAGGTTCTCTCCGGTCGACCTCTCCACACAATAGAAGCAAGTAGATAAGATCATGGAAGAATACTCGGATATATTCTCCTCACCTATCAGGGTACCTCTGCACTGCCAAGTCAAGCACCCCATCGATCTGACCCCCAACGCACCACTGCCCAATGGGCTAGTATATCGTCGCTCTTTGTTAGAGAATGAGTAGATCAAGAAAAAAATCCAAGAACTGCTCCACAAGGGGCACATCCTTCCCAGATCATCACCTTGCAGGATCCCAATCGTGCTAGTATAGAAGAAAGATGGAACTTGGTGACTTTGCATTGATTACTGGGCTCTGAATAAAATCACAGTCATAAATCAGTACCCGATTCCCTGAATCGATGACCTCCTTGATCAACTCAAGGGGGCCAAATACTTCAGTAAGATTGATCTGAAGTCTGGCTACCACCAGGTCCCAATAGAATAGACAGATGTATGGCAGACCGCCTTCAAGTAAAAGGAAGTCATGTTTGAATGGTTGGTCATGGACTTTGGTTTGAAAAATGCTCTAACCACTTTCATGAGTATGATGGATGATATCCTGCGAACATTCACCAATACTTTTGTAGTGGTGTATCTGGATGGCATTCTCATTTATAAAAAGACTTGGGCCAAACACTTGCAGCATATTCAACAGGTTTTGCACACCTTGCAACAACACAAGCTATATGCCAACTTGGAAAAATGCTCCTTCGCCATGTATAGGGTCCATTACCTGGGCTACATCGTTGATCAACATGGTGTACATGTGGATCCAGCTAAGATCCAAGTCATTCGTGACTAGCCAGCCCCAACCACACTCACTGAGCTTTGGAGCTTCTTGGGCCTTGCCAATTTCTATCGCAGGTTCGTGTTGGGATTCTGCCATATTGCATGGGACCTTAGCCAAATAACCAAGGGTAGTGGTAAGGAAAAATTTTCATGGGGTTGGTCCCAACAACAAGCATTCGATGATTTGAAGTAGCACTTATGCTCATCCCGAGTGCTTTCACTACCAAATCTGCAACAACCCTTTGAGATCGAGACAGATGATTCAGACTATGTTGTGGGCATCGTTCTCACTCAGCACGACCACCCCATGGATTATCATATTGAGACATTATCATATGTTTTCCATAAGTACCCTACTTACGACAAAGAAATGTACTCCATTTTGCAAGCTTGCCGCCAGTGGAGACATTACATTCTTGGGAAGGAGACAGTCATTCACACTGATCATAAGCCACTGCAGTTCATGCAGACACAAGGAAAATTGCAAAATGACCGCCATCAAAAGTGGTCCACATACTTGCAGCAATTCCACCTCAACATCAAGTATAAAATAGGAAGCACCAATCACGTCACTGATTGACTCAGCAGACTGCCAGTCGCAACACTCACCATGGTGCTAGACTCTTGCGGCCATAAGACCTCTGGATGGCCCCAACTCTATGAGACGGACCTGGACTTCTCCACCACCTACCAAATGTTGGGTGCAAACACATTTGTCGATAATTTCCATCTTTAGGATGGGTTATTGTGTCATCTGGACCATATCTATGTTCCATCAAGAGAGAGAGTGAAGCTAATTTGGGAAGCCCACTACAGCTGGGTGGCATGACACTTCAGCATTGAAAAGATAGTGGCGCTACTATAGAAACATTTCTACTGGCTGAAACTTTGACAGGAGGTCAACAAGTATATCGGGTATTGTAGTACCTGCGTTATTTCCAAACCGACCACTAAGAAACAGGGCTTGTACACCCCTCTTCCTAATCCTGACAGTCCATGGGAATCCATCTCAATGGACTACATGTCAAGCCTCCCATCTACCAAGCAGCGAAATGACTGTGTTTTTGTGGTTGTTGATCGCTTTTCTAAGATGGCGATTCTGGTTGCCTACAAGAAGAACATCACAATAGAGGCCACTGCCAAGATCTTGTTTGAATGAGTCTGGGTAAATTTTGGAATCCCACAAACCATTGTCTCAGATCGGGACAGTCGATTTCTCATCACATTCTGGTCGAGCCTCTGGTCACTGCTGGAAACCAAGCTCACCAAATCCACAACCTTCCACCCCCAGACAGATGGCCAAACCAAGGTCATAAATCGAATGATTGTGCATATCCTTCGCATGTATAATTCAAATCACCGTTGCACATGGGATGAGAGCCTTGCTTATGTCTAGCATAGCTACAACCGAGCCCTACATAGCTCAACTTGCCAAAGCCCCTTTCAGGTGGGTTTGGGATTCCAACCATTGGGTCCCATAGATGTTTCACTTCCCCTTACAGTCACCTTGACCGACTCATCTCCTGCTCCAACTGAAGCTGACAAAGCCACCCGATTCATTGAGCGGATCTAGCACATCCGCCAACAGGTTCAGGATATCCTATAGAAGTTCGCTGACAAGTGCAAGAAGCGCCATGATCAACATCGGGTGCCACATAAGTTTCAAGTGGGCAACAAAGTTTGGTTTCACTTGCATAAAAAAAGCCTTACATGACCCCATCGAAAGCTTCGCCCACTCTATTATGGGTCATACATGATGGGTGTTCTATATGCACTAAAAAAAAACTAAAAACCCTCAATTAAATTGTCAACCCGGGGTAAGTAAATTTAGAGTTATAACAAAATATATGCCAAAGGTACAAGGGATTGTAGTAGTATATTCTAACTAAGGAAGTGGCTATCTAAAGGATAATCTATTCAAGCAAAGCTATCTAATGAGAAAACCCTACTAAGAAACTTGAAACTATGTAACCTAAGTACTTTTGGACCAAGGATCGATGGATAGTTCTAAGAAAACAAGTGAAAAATCTACTTGAAGCAAACTAGTTCATAACAATAAGAAAAAACAACCATTAATCATAAAAATAAGCAAATAGAAAAAGCAAACTACTTCAACTAGCCTACCTAAATTCAATGAGCAACTATCCTGTGAAAGTAAGGAAATAAGCAACTATACTATCAAAGCAAGAATAGACAAGTAAGCAAGTAACCTACTAAAGAAAGTAAACAACTAACTACCCTAAGATAACTTCTGCAAGTAAACTAATTAAGACTACTCATTAAACAACTAACTAAGCTAAGAGGCAAGTGAATTCTATTCTTAATTCAAACTTCAAAACTATTTCTAATTAATAAAAGGAAATCTATTTAATTGAAAGAAAGAAGAACTAACAACTAACCTTTAATATATGATAGGCAAAACTACTCTTTAATCTACCAAAGCAAAAAACTATCTATCCTACAAAAACTCAAATATATTGTTGGTGGTTGTGTGAATGTGTCCGGTGTCTTATAATATCTCGATGGCACTTGACAAGAAAAGATAATTCAAGCGGTATATGCTCAATACTGATTTCAATAGCAAAGTGAAAAGTGTGGATTAAACAATCCAATAAGAACTTAGCCATTACAGAAACAATCATCAATTACCCTGCATATTCATGGAATTATTACTCATGTGTTAACCATCAACAATATAACGAGATTTTAATTGTACTTCTATGCTATGTAAGCAAAATTCATAATTAAATTCAAGCATTAACTAAAAACTAGAATTGCAGTCTAATTCTAGGAAAGAAAGTACATAAAATGAAACTATGCTATATCTATTTTAACAATTCAAAGTGCAAGAAGGAAAATGCTCAAAAACATAATTAAAGCATGACATATAAAAAGTAAACTAATGAATACACTAACCAACAACTAGTTAAGCAAGATCTACATGACAATAGAATAAGCAATCTACAATTAAAAATTGAAACTAACCCTATCCATCTACCGAATCCTTGTTAATGAAAACATAAATTAAAACTTTGTTCTACTCTATTTCAAACTCTGTTTTAAACATGATTCTAAAAGCATAAATAAAATACAATCTAATATCTAATTGCACACGGGGTTATTCTATGAATTTTCAAATTCATTCCTAGCTACAGAATCAACGCATATTAACACAAGCCTTCATACTAACCTACAAAAGAGAGTTAAAATAATTAAACTACAACAACAAATTAGATAACAAAGAAATCAGAGAACAGTTCATGTACAGGAAAATAAAAAGATATCTAAGGTATGAAATGCATAAATAACTTAAAGAACAGTTGCCAGACTGCTATTGCCCCCCCCAACAAGTCATGTTCACTTCTCAAACGCACACCACGAGCTCAGCAAAACGATTTCACCGTTAAAACTTGAAAAACGCAGTCTTATACAATTTTGGCAATTGAAAAAAGAAAAAACAGAGGAAAACGTTTTTATCTCTATCCTCTACTTCTTTTACTGCTTCTTGGATATTGTATGACCACCATGGTGGTATTTATAAGATTTACAGACCAAGTGGTCAACCACTGGAGGGTCGAACCACTTCTAAAAACAACAAATTACATTAATGGTGCCCTAACTGCCGAAATAGAGTGAACCAATAATCTCCCTACTCAACAACCTAAACTAAGTTGTCAAGAGTTCAGTAGCTGGGGGGGGGAAGCACGGGAAAAACCCATGTTCTTGATTTTCCCACCACTGGCTGCCAATACCATAACCACTAAATCGTCCACCGTTTTTGTGCAGGACAGAGTGTCGGATTGGGTATCGGATCGAGTACTAGATGGAGTGCCAGACTGAGTGCCGGAAACAAAAATGTGATGCCATTTTTCCCTGTAACACCAAAAAACGTGAATTAGATCCTTGGAAACATAAAAACGTGATGAATTATACTCAATATTGACATCAAACATGAATTATATGTACCTGGTGTGGATCATACCATTTTGGCACAAAATTCTTCAAAAAGCTTCTCCAAAACATGAAAAACACATATACACATTCAGCAGAAGTGTCTAATAACTATCATAAAATTGATCATATCTTGGAGCCAGCAATAAACCATCACCAATGCCATGGGGGATAATTATTTTGAGCTCAACATTCCTCCTTTCCTTGGCATGCACCCAGTGTTCGACATGGATCTTCTTCGCCCTTATTTCCTGCCATTATTGAACACCTCATAAATATAAAAACAACTGACACCAATAGAGCTCAACCCCGACTGCATACAACAAGAATCCAGTGATCAAATTATGGACACACAGATCAAGGGCAATCGACAGCAAAGGATCTAGCTTTATCGAGTCATCAAAGCAGGGCAGCTTCTGCACCAAGGCAAGTGGCTCACCCGAAACCAAATTCAACAGAAATTTCCTCATCTGATGGGGGAACTCAACGCAATGGAGACCATTGCTTCCTAAGGAGGGAGGATTGATCCAAGTGGATATTGGTGGCCACCTACCTTTTCCAATGGGCTCAAAACAGTTTTCTAGCAATTTTGGTAATTTACTATTTTTAGTAGTTTTTCACTTTCGGAGCTGTTTTGAGGCCCTAAACGATCTTTTTTGGGAAAAGAGTGAGAAATATGGAAGTTCCTTCCATATTTTCCCCAAAATGAATCTCCTCGAATATACCTTTCCAACGGGCTATCATACTCCTAAAACTAAGATCATATGGAAAAGTTGTGACCCCAGGAAGTTGATCTACTAACTTACCCAAACGGGGCCCACATGACTTTTG
This sequence comes from Picea mariana, assembly GCA_032191745.1. Taxonomy (NCBI): domain Eukaryota; kingdom Viridiplantae; phylum Streptophyta; class Pinopsida; order Pinales; family Pinaceae; genus Picea; species Picea mariana. Next base: position 72,994 of record JASDQU010241685.1, on the reverse strand, counting down.
GCACTTCCTCTCCTAGGGTTAGGTTTTTGGATGTCTAGGGTTTTTGGCATTCCTGTTTACTGTAAAAAGGCATTCAAAGCCTCATTATAATCATCTTCTTGCGAATGAGCGCAACCATCACATCTCTTCTCAGAGATAAGCCGCCACCATTCCAGCAAGCTTGTTTTCACTGCATTTTACAGTTTTAGCTTATTTCCTTATTGAATAGATAACCAATTTTACTATATCTCTGTTAATTTGTGTTAAGCACTTGTTAATAATCTGTAGTCATTTCGTTCTACTCATAATATATGGATCATCCTCTCTGTCCAGATTTTCCATTTTGGGTTCATGTTGCCGTGCGTCCTGCCAAAACCTTGTTGTTCTACCATTTTTGACTTCCCAGAAGTTGTGTTTCTGGATCCAGTGCTTGTTGCGCCAGGCAAGATTCCAGATGGTTGATCCCTCCCTAGTGCCCATGAACCAAATTCTCTCCTGGTCGCTTATGTTTGAGGCATACTTGGCCTTCCATAGGTTTGTCCATGGTACCGAATTGCCTTTTATCCATCTCCACCAGAGCTTTTCCTCGTAGGCTTCGTTGGTTACCTATGGTTCCTATAACCCCAGGCTGACTTTGCGTTTTGGGATGCATACCTTATCCCATGCCACTAAGGCCCATTTTTTTTTTATGTTCTCTGCCACACCATAGGAAGTCTTGTTGGATGGCTCTTATCTTTTGTAGTATTCCTTTGGGGGTTGGGAACACTGACATCATATAGGCTGGGATAGCTTGAAGAACCATTTTGGTGAGGATAAGCCTTCCAGCCAGGTTTAGGGCTCTATATGTCTAGTTTTTTAACCTCAACTACAATTTGCTGATAAATCCTTCCCACATGGCCTTGGTGCAGACTCTGTCCATCAGGGGGACTCCCAAGTATTTCGTTGAGAGAATTTTTCATTCAAACCCCATAATGTTGGCCAAGTTTCATTGAATTATTGGAATAGTGTTGAAGAAATATATCATGGATTTGGAGTGGTTGATTTCTGCCCCTAAGTCTTCCCAGAAGTCTTCTAAAATTGTTTTAAAATCCTTTGCTTCCTTTACCAGGGGTGTGCCATGGAGTAGGGTATCATCAATGAATTTTTGGTGTGTGGAGGTTGGGCAGTTTTCATAACGTTTGATACCTTTTATTTCCACAACTATAGTTGCGCTTTTTATACTTCTGCTTAGGCCTTCCATCATTAGAATGAATAGGAAGGAGGACAGTGGGTCCCCTTGTATTATGCCTCTGGATGGATAGAAATCTTTTGTTGGGGCTCCATTGATTAGTAGCGAGTAGCTTGTCGTTGAGACTAGAGTGACTATGTAGTTGATCCCATGCTAGTCGAACCCAAAAGCTTGTAGTGTCTTAGCCATGTAGTGCCATCTTATTTTTTCATAAGCCTTCGCCAGATCAAGTTGGATTATCATCCCCCCTCTCCTTTGGCTTTTCAGCATGTGAATGATTTCATGGGCTTGGATGATATTGTCCAGGACTTGTCTGCCTTCCACAAAACCCATCTGTTCCTGTAAAATAAGTGTGGGAAGTAGTGGCTTCAGTCTATTGGCTATGACTTTGGACATTATCTTGTAAACTACATTACATAAAGCTATAGGCCTGTAGCGATCTGAGGTTCTAGCTTCATTTTATTTCGAGATTAGAGTGATCATTGTGGAATTTAAAGCTTTCAGGATGGATGTTGATCTCTTGGAGTCCTCCACCACCCTGTAAATATCATGCTTAACCACTTCCTAGCAGGCTTTGAAAAATTCCACTATGAAACCATCTAGGCCTTGGGCCTTTCCATTGGTCATCTCCTTGACCACTTGGTCAATTTATTCCTTGGTAATGGGTTTGCTTAAGCCAATGTTTTGCTCTTATGTGACCATCTTGGGGATGTGCTGAATTATTCTTTATATGGCCTCCGATCTATCTTGGTTTGGTTCCTGGGCTATCCCCTAGAAGCGGTTGAACAATGTATTCTCAATTTCTTGGTGGGATTCTCTTTCGATCCCGTCTTGATCCCTAATCTTCAAGATTTTGTTGTGGGATCTTCTTGCAATAGTTGTTCTGTGAAAAAATTGGTATTCCTCTCCCCTTCCTTTAGCCACCTTATTATGGACTTTTTACGCCACATGGTTTTTTCTTGTAGGCATCTTGCTTCCCATTCTTGGGTCAAATGGATCTCTTCCTTTTTCTGATACTATGTGTATCCCTCTTCGATGCAATGGTCTTGTAGTTTCCTCATTCTGTCCTCGATGCTCTTTTTCCCCTGGTTTATATTTCCAAAGACCTCCTTGTTCCACTCCTTGAGTTTTTGTTTTATGTATTTGAGTTTTTTGTAAAGTTTGAACATCCTTGTCCCTTGGTCCGGAAGTTCCTCCCACCACCACTGGTTGATGTTCTCCTTGAAGGTGGGATGGTCGATCCAGAACTTCTCAAATCTAAATGGTTTGTTCTTCGGTGTGGTTTGAAAATTTGCTTCCAGTTGAACTAACCAGTGATCTGATCCCCTCAATGGGAGGATGTTGTAGTCCAAAGTTAGTCCCTGCACCATGATTGACTCTGACACCAAGAATCTGTCTAGCCTTGTATATATTTGGTGGTGACCTATTCGTTTGTTGTTTCAAGTGAACTAATCGTTGTTGGTCCTGATGTCCATGAGGTTCATTGTGTCAATGAAAGCTGAGAAATATTCTGCATCTCTTTCCAATCTCCCGGTGCCCCCTTTTCCCTCCGCGAGTGTAGTGATGATGTTGAAATCCCCTTCCAGGATCCAATGGAGGTTGCAGGTATGCTCCTTTAGATTCTCTAGGTCAAGGAACAATCTTCTTTTTTCCTCCATCACCTAGGGGCCATACACATTAGTGCATAGAATTTCCTTCGTGTTCCCTATAATTTGCATATTAACAGAAAGTGTGTTTCTCTTGGCTTATGCCATAGGTAGGTTCATCGATTGTGGGTTCCACAGGGTGAGGATGCCTTCCACCGTATGTTGGTTTTCGATAACCAACATATTGTACTTCCTCCAGTGTTTTTTACTGATTGTTTCCATTCTTTCTAATATACATTTTATATCTTAAATGAGACATAGGTCAGGTTGTTCCTTACTCAATCTATTTTTAAGGATTCTTTTATTTCTTGTGCTATTTAGGCCTCTTATATTCCAGGTTATAATCTTCATTTAAACATGTGGGGGGGATTTGGGGAAGAGATTTTTAATCTTACCTGAATTTATGAACAGGACTCCTAGTTCTTGTAGGGAAATTCACTATTTGATTTTCTTCATTTCTTTTGCCTTGCCTGCTTGGGTGATTGTTGTGGTTGTCCATCATTTGTTTTCATTCCTAGGTGTCCTATATCACCATGCATGCACTTGATACCTCTGGATTTTACCTCTTCCCTTAGGAGGAAAATATATGGAATGCGATCGAGTTTCTCCGCTGGCAAATTGTCTACTCCCTGCCTTTTCCATTGCTCTAGTATATTCGGTAGATCTATTCTTTTCCTTTCCACAATGTCTCTGAGATTTGGGTCCTCTATTCCTACCTCACTTGGAGTCATCTTCGAATCTCCATCTTCTTCCTGCATTGTTGTGCTGGCATCTTCATTTCCTCCGAACCCGGGACTTGCGCTACCTCCCTGTTTGCCTTTTTGCTTGGAGTTTCTGTGTTCTCCTGAGTTGCGTGTTCCCTCGCATCCTTATCTTTCGTCTTTTCTGTCTCTCCTTCTTCCCCTTGGTTGGGCCTGCCCCTTCCTTCTGTTATAAGCCTAGATTCTAGGATGCCTTCTGTTGGGGCCTTGTCTTGTCTCTTGTTTCCCATGCCTTTGTGATTTGGCTTCACAAAACCATCCTCATCCTTTTGTAGCTTGGTGTTTTCCGCTTCTTTTTTTTTGTTAAAAGGGCATTCTCTTAGTAGGTTTCCATGTTCATGACATCTGCATCGAAACGAGATCTTCTTGTAGTCTATGCTTTGTATCCATTTGTCATCCCTAAACTCCAGGCTTATGGTTTCCGAGAGTGCTCCCAAAAAATCCATCTCGATGCAGATCCTTGCGTAGGATGTATATCTACGTTTTAGAGTAGCTTCCTATGTCTTGACATATTTTTTGAGTTTGTTCCCTATGGATTAGAAGGTGGATGGAAACCAATACTCTAGTGGTAAGGAGTAAAGCCTTAGCCAGACTGGGACATTTTTAAAGGTTTCTTTCTCTGGGGAGAAATTTTCCTTCCATGGATGAATGTAAAGGCCCCGTTGAGGCGTGGAAATATGCGCCCCCCTTAAAGAATTTATCCCTATCCTCCATGTTCATAAAGATCACGATGAAGAATCCTTTCGAGCCCAAGTGGAGTTTCACTTATTCACTTGGCTTCCAATGGTATTTTATCCATTTGCACAATGTTTTTTCTATGGGCCCCAGGCCCATGAACTTGTAGATCAGTGCATGCATCTTCATTTGATCCTGGAAGAGTTGTGTTTGGAAGTCTTCCAGTATAACCCTGAGTATCAGTGTTTTTTTAGGTTTGCACGGGTTGCGCCCCTCTGCCCCACTAGGGTTCGTCATTGCTTGTGCACCGTTCTGGGCTTCTCTGGCTCCTTCCCCCATGTGATCACTTTTTTCTTGGTTTCCCTCTTAGTTCTTTTTCGATCCTGATCCCGAGGTACCTGTCAGAGGTTCTTTGAAACCGTCGCCCCCAGATGCAACCAAATACAACTTGAATTTTCAAATCCTCGCCCCCAGATGCAACCAAGTACAACTTGAATTTTCAAGAATGGCAAGGATTTAGTAGCGAGGAATCCGTTCAACCAGCCCATGAAAATATACTCGAGCCTGTAGAATGTTGATATGGTGATGACTAGGCCGCAAAGGGTGGCCTGGAGAACATAGACTAGAGAAAGGATATCTAGATTGCGGGTGGTCTACCAGAAAGAGGATAGCAGAGCCCCGTCCTGCTTCTGCTTTTGATATCCGTTTCTGATATTTTGATATATAAGTAATTTTAATAATTAGTACAGAAAATGAAACGCTTCTGTAACAAAACTTTAATTTTTGTTAATTACTCAGACTTGGTAATGAGTTATTGTTTAAACTGTATTTTTGAATGCATAAATGGATTCAACCTGCTGAAAACTTCTTGCGACACTCTGAATATACAAATTTAGCCACTCAAATCTGCAGATCCAACCATTCATCACCGGATTTCAGGCAAAATCAAACTGAAAAAGTTGTCTGAAACAGCTAAAAGGTAGAACGTTTTGTGTTTTTTAAGATGGAATTTAGTGATAGAGATTTGCACCAAATCACTAATTTTTTGTTGTTTAAAATCCATTTTTGAATGTAGAAATAGATTCAGCATGTTGAAAATTCTTTAGAGATTATACATAAATAATCACTTAAATACACAGATCTAACAATTTCTCCGTAATTAGCAAATGTCCCCCAAAAATATAGCAAGTCATTTGTTATTTATAGAAGGTTTAGATTACCCCAAGTGGGAGATACTTTGGACAAGGTTGTTATTCTTCCTGCAAATCAGGTTTAGAAGAATTGGTTATCTTGAGGTAGCTAAATTCTAGCAGATCTCTTATGGGTAAAAATATTGTAAGTGTGAAATAGTTGTGTATTTTAAAAAATTATCTTTATTGAAAAAGATTTAAATAGACAGATAAAGAAGCATATAGATTGTAATGTTTTAAGTTTTGGAATTTGTCATATAAATTTGGGCAAAATTGTAATTTTATGTTGTTTAAATCATATTTCTGAATGTATAAATAGATTTAACACCCCTAACTTCCACATTAATCATTCTTTTAATCAAAAATTAGGGATGGATGAACTAGATTCATTCAAGAGAAAATATTCTTAGTTGTCACACAAATTAAAGGGCTCTCATTTCATATGATATCATCCTTACAACTCAATAAACAAGCATGGGAGCAATTAGCAAGTTTTACAGTGAATAATTTCTTCATCCCCAAGTAATTTTCCTTAGATTGCCAGTTTTTAACTCTTGCCATACCTACAGGAATTATCACAGCTATCGACACATGAGGAATTCTTAACATAGACGAATAGTTCAGTGTTCATTATGGTTGGTGAAGGTTTCCTTAGGTGCTTTCAATTTTGATTTATGTGTTTGTGATGATTTTTTATTTTGTAAGGTTGGTTGTATTATTGGACTCTATAATTTTAGAGTTTATCTTTTATTTTTTATTTTTCATATAGGAAAGGCCAGTTTATATATATTATTAATTATATATTTATCTTTTAAAATTTTGTATCGAGAGACCCTCCAAATATGGCTATGAACAGAAGATGAACCTGTCGAGGCTCTTTAAACACTGCAATGGACAAAATTTGGAGAAAACAACTCTACAAACATCGTTGTAAACATGATGAAAGTGGCAATAGTGGTAATGAAGGAAGACATCCATGAGAGACAGTATATTGTAAGCATAAAGATGAATCTATGTCTCCAACCTACCTTGTAAAGAAATTATAAATACATTAGATAAAGAAATTATAAATACATTATTAAAAATAGTTGATGTAAGAAAATTGAAATACATTATTAAAAATAGTTGATGCAAGAAAATTGATGCATTAACTTAAATAAAAAATGAGATGCCCATTGATGACGTTTAATCACGTGATTGTGCTGATACTATTACTCAATGATATTTATAGAATAATTATTTTAGAGAACAAGTTCAATGTATCTATTAATAGTCATTTATATTAGAATGGATTAAAAAAATCAACTTTGCATTGCACCGAATAATATTTATCTCCACCAATAATCTCAATCCATGA
>JASDQU010241685.1:40494-52463 GCA_032191745.1 Picea mariana | reverse complement strand
TTGGCCAAACTCCGGTATGGTGTTCTCCATTTAGATCAAGAACGTTGGCAATGGTGGCAATGGAGAAAAACCTCCTGTCAATGGTATATTGCTTCGACCCAATTTGTAACTGAGCTTTATGAACGCTTTGACATGAACACCAACCATTTGGGTCGTTTGACACAGTTGAAACAATCCAGAATAGTAGAAGACTTCATAGCTTCCTTTGAGCGCCTGGCTTTTCAAACAGAGGGCATGACTGATGCTTTCTTTCGAGAGTGTTTTATCAGTGACCTCAAGGAGGAGATTCGGGCCCATGTCCTCATGGCTCAACCCTCAACTTGGGTGGAGGCTACTAAAAGAGCTAAAGAAGCACAATAGGTTGTATCATCTCAAAACCGAAAACCCTCCTTTATCCCTCACCCTAAACCCATCACTCCCACTACTCCCTTCGCCCCACTAAATATCCAAAAATTGACCAGGGCTGAAATGGCTGAACGCCAACTCAAAGGCCTTTTTTATAATTGTGATGACAAATATTTCTCGGGCCACAAGTGTAAGGAACAAAATATTTTTATGGCCATCTTTGAGGATATTTCGGAAGAGGATGTGGAAACTCCCCTTATGTCCGAGTCACTTGAAATCACTAACATAACCCCTCCCTCAGACCCTCCCGAAGTAGAACCCGTCATTTCCCTCAATGCTCTCACTGGCTTTTATGCTCCCCAAACCCTCAAGTTAATCGGTTACATCAAGCATCAGAAGGTCATCATTCTGGTTGATAGTGGAAGCACACATAATTTTATTCATCACCGCATTGCCCAAGAAACTCATTGCTACATCCATGTTGTCAACAATTTCCAAATCATGATTGCTAATGGTGGTTCCATGAAATGTTGAGGGCGTTGTGAAAATGTGCGTCTCCAAATTAGTGACTACCACCTAAAATCCCATATGTTTGCTATCGACATGGATGGTTGTGACATTGTGTTGGGTGTAGACTGGCTAAGAACTTTGGGTCCCATTCTCATGGATTTTAAGGCAATAACCATGCAATTCGACCAGGAAGGCCACCAATATAAATTCCAAGTCATCACTGCTGGTTCACCTGAGGTCATTAGTTCCCATCGCATGGAAAATCTGCTCAAAAAAGGTCACTCTGGTGTCATTGCCCAACTCCATGCCATGCAAGCAACAGAGACACCCCCGATGCCACATGACCTCCAAGCTCTCCTTTATAAACATCAAATGGTATTTTGCACTCCCCAAGGAGCCCCTCCTTCCCGCAGTGTTCATGATCATTCCATTCCCCTTGTACCCGGAATCCTTCCTCCCAATATCCGTCCATATCACCACCCCTTTTCACAAAAAAATGAAATTGAGAAAATGGTCCAGGAGCTCCTTAATGCAGGCGTTATCTGCCATAGTATGATCCCTTACTCTTCTCCTGTAGTCATGGTCCTGAAGAAAGAAGGTTCTTGGAGAATGTGTCCTAACTTTCGTGCCCTCAATAAACTGACCATTAAAGACAAATTTCCCATTCCTGTCATTGATGAACTCCTGGATGAATTGAGTGGGGCCCAATTCTTTACTAAACTTGATCTTCGCTCGAGCTATCACTGGATATGTATGAAAGAGGCATACATTCCCAAGACGACCTTTCGCACTCATGAGGGCCACTATGAGTTTTTGGTCATGCCCTTTGGCTTGTGTAATGCCCCCTCCACCTTCCAAAGCCTCATGAATCATGTCTTTCATCCCTTTCTCCGTCATTTTGTCTTAGTTTTCTTTGATGAGATCCTCATCTATAGAAAAACTTGGACAGACCATCTTACTCATGTGGATCAAGTTTTCCATCTCCTTTCCCAGCACCAACCTTTTCGTGAAACGGTCTAAATGTTCTTTTGTTGCCTCAGAAGTAGAACACTTGGGTCATCTGGTTGGCAAGGATGGCGTCAGGGTGCATCCAAAAAAGATTGAAGCTATGGAAGACTGGCCGCACCCAAAGACTCTCAAAAGCTTGTGTGCATTTCTAGGCTTACCAGGGTATTATCGCAAGTTTGTTAAGAACTACGGAAAGATTGTAGCACCTCTCATTGCTCTCCTAAAAAAGAACTCTTTCACTTGGACTCCAGCCGCTGCTCAAGCTTTTCAAACCTTGAAGACGACCATGTGCACCACTCTGGTTCTGGCCCTTCCTGATTTCACAAAGACCTTTGTGTTGGAATTTGATGCCTCAGGGAAAGGAATCAACGCTGTCCTTATGCAAGAGGGTCAACCTTTGGCCTTCACCAACAAGCAACTGTCTGAAAGGAATCTGGGAAAACCCATTTATGAGAAGGAAATGTTGGCTATTCTGCATGTCGTTGATCTGTGGCACCCTTATCTCTTGGGGAAACACTTCCAAATTAAGACCGGCCATCAAAGCCTTAAGTACTTTCTGGAACAACACATTTCCTCCTAGGAGCAACAAAAATGGGTGACTAAGCTCTTTGGTTATGATTATTAGATCATTTACAAGAAGGGCAAAGACAATGTAGTGGTGGATGCACTGTCCCGAAAATATGAAGAAGAAGGATCCCTTTTTTCTCTTTCCTTCATTGTACCTGATTGGCTCCAAGCTATGTGCCAGGAATGGCTTCAAGATCCCAAAAGTTTGCATCTGATCTAGCAATTGCAGACCAAGGCTTCGACTCCCCCAGGCTACTCTTGGATCGAGGATGAGCTTTGATACAAAGCCCATTTTTATTTAAGTAAACAATCAAAGCTTAAATCCATGGTACTTTTTGAGCTTCATGCTACACCCACAATGGGGCACTCTGAGTTCACCAAAACATATGACAGTGTCAAACGTTCTTTTTTCTGAGATGGTATGAAACAGAAAATCAATAATTTTGTCGCTGAATATGAGGTATGTCAATGCAGCAAGGGAGAAACAGTCAAATCTCCGGGCACACTACAACCGCTTTCGATTCCACCTGATATTTGGAAGGATATCTCTATGGACTTTATTACCGTCTTACCCAAATCAGGGAATAAATCAATCATAATGGTGGTTGTGGATCGCCTTTCCAAGTATTCTCATTTCTGCGCTCTTCAACACCCATTTACTGCATCCACCATGGCTCAACTTTTCATGGACCATGTCTTCAAGCTTCATGGCATGCCACACTCTATTGTTTCTGATCGTGACCCAACTTTCACAAGTAATTTTTGGCAAGAAATGCTTAAGCTACAGGGCACCCAATTGCATCTCAGCACAACTTATCATCCCTAGATTGATGGTCAAACGAAAGTTGTTAACAAGTGTTTGGAAACATATCTAAGGTGTTTTTCCTCTGAAAAACAACATCAGTGGGCTCAATGGTTACCCCTAGCTGAATGGTAGTACAATACTTCCTACCATACAACTACTCGCATGACTCCTTTTGAAGCGGTATATGGACAGAAGCCACTTTCAGTTCTCTCATACTTACTGGGTACCTCGAAGGTCCAAGCGGTTGACCAAACACTTACAGTTCGAGAGAATATTCTTCTTACCCTTAAAGAGAACTTGGTCATGGCACAGAATCGCATGAAGCAACAAGCAGATCAAGGTCACTCTAAACGTCAATTTGCAGAAGGGGATCAAGTGTTTCTGTGACTGCAACCATACAACCAAACTTCCCTCAAGGCCGAGCATTTTCAGAAGCTAACGCTCAAATTTTATGGTCCTTATACAGTTCTCAAGCGTGTGGGACAAGTCGCATATCAGTTAGCTCTGCCCAGTCAGTCGAAGCTACATCCAGTTTTTCATTTTTCATGCTTAAAGAAGGTGATTGGAACTAGGTGCCAAATTCAAACCAACCTTGCCAAGTTAGTTGAAGAAGGATTCATTTGGCTATAGCCAGAAGCAATTTTGGACCAGTATGAGTGTCGCCTACATCAGAGAACCATCAAGGAAGTGCTAGTCTAGTGGAAAGGTACAACACCAACAGATGCCACTTGGGAACCAACTACGATTCTGCAGTAGTTTCCACATCTCAAGCCTTGAGGACAAGGTTGTTTTTAAGGGGGCAGACATGTTAGGGTCCTAACCCGCACATAGGTAGATCAATATATTCGCATGTAATAAAGGTCAATATTAATGAGGCCTTTCAATAAAATAGAATAAGGCAGATGTAAGAAGTCCTCATAGAAGCTTCCGCTTCTAGAAGGATCTTCCTCTAGATGTTTCTCTTGATAGACATATTTAGTATAAATAAGGGTCAAGGGTATGATAACCCTAGCTTGGAGATTATTGTAACAGAGCTCTACTCGATTGGAGGTTGCCCCCTTGAAGGGGCCTGTGAACATTGCTTTCTGAATCAAAGTGTTATTTCTGTTGTTGTTCTTATATCATTTATGTGTTATTGTGGAGATTATGATGGATATATTATTGTTATTCTACCATTTCTAGCATTTTATTTTTGTTCTACATATTTATTATATCTGGTATCTTGCATGGTTAGATAGTCATCTAGAGTTAGGGTTAGGGTTTTTTCATGCCTCAACTCTCGATTCGAGTTAGGGTTTTGGACCCTCTAAAATCTTCTTGAAATTCTAGACATGAATAGCTCTACATGTGTGAGTAACATGGCATCCACTTTGTATCAAGATGATCAATATGATAGATCAACTTGTAAGAGGCACAACATTCACATTGAACTTCGATTGAGGTGATTTTCGCACTGTTGGAAATCTCTCAATGTGTAGAATAACATCAAGATGTTGTGAATTATGTTTGCAAAATTTTAACTCCAAAAATGAACATTTAAGGTTGAAAATGGGCTCTCAAAGGTTCTAGACCCTAAATCAACAAAGATGAACCTACCCCTACAAGCGAATAGCTCAAATGTTTCCACCTAGAAAAATACCTAAATAGATGACAAATTATATAAGATCCATTTTGGATCAACCAATAATGGGGAAAATTTTAAATTGGTTCATATTATTTTTGGTGCTCCTAACTCCACCAACGCATTGTTAATGGGTTCTTTCATTAACATGCAATGAGGAATGTATTTATTCTGTCAAAGTTGTTCAAGGCTTGCACCTAATCTGTAATGTACCTCTAATTACCATAAAAAAAAAAAACTTTGTGGTCATAGATTCTCAAATTAAAGACATATTTAACTCCAATCTTGCTACAAGGAGATTAAGCACTTCTTCCTCCAACATTAATACTTACCAAAGCTATTTTATAAGTGAAATTATAAGACTTTACGTCCTCCTCGTAATCCTTGACTCCTTGCAATCCTATAAGTGTTTCTTTCTTTTCTATCTGCATAGGCTATACTCCTGTCCTTAGCAGACTATACATATATATACCAAAGTGTTTATGCAACAACCTATACATATATGTCTAATGTCAAAATACTATTGCGCCACAAAATATTTACGCAACAATTTATATACATATATATAACTATTGCCAAATACATTGTGCCACCAAATATTTATGCAACATTCTATATCTATAAACATAATTATTACCAAACCTATTGCGCCATAAAATGTTTAAGCAATAACCTATATCTATATAAGTCCATTGCCAAATATAATGCACCAGCAAGGCCTACCATGAGATGAGTATTATGAATGACCTTTCATAAATTTTGGAGTGGCCAATATGTTTCTTTGGGTATGGGTGGCAGAGAACTTAATGCACTCTTTGCTATCAATGTGGTCCCAGTATGTGTGAATATCAGGCATGGAGATGGTAGTTAAGAACTAGTTCTCACCTTACCCCTTTAGGGATAACTGTCATTCCATTCAAATTAACTCTTGAAAGGAGGCTTTCCTTTCCTTAACGGAATTTTCGATGAGTACAACGAACTGTAACCGAACTAGAACGAGAAAATTGAACTGTCTGCCAATTCCATTTTCCATGGATTGAGACGGGATCAACTTTGGATATGGTCAAGAAGGAGTAATGACCCTTTTGCCAGAGCGTTTAAGATGTTTTGAAAATATCCCCCTCAGGATTATCATGAGTTTAAAGTGTCCCTCTGAAATCTCGCCACCTTACCCTAGCTACAGTACTGAACTTACGGACGACCATTAAGCGTCCTTAGACTAGTAGATGGGTGCTAGAGCTACCATTTTCATTAGTCTTCTTTTGACATCGGCTTCGTGTGTTCCCTGCGATTAAGGTCGAGTTATCAAACCTTCTGTGTAACTGCTCAATGCTTAAGTTGTGGACTCGTTCTGGAACCAAACATTTGGGCAGACCTCCACCATTGGGACTCCACATAAATAAGGTAATAACATCTAGTTAGTTGCTTTAGGAACCCTCTATATTATAACAATCATTCAGATTACTCAATCGTTCGACGTGAAGATTGCTTGACAGTTTATATCTTGGATAATGGAAAAGTTTATACATTTCATGAAGTCTCTAGTTTACCTTTCTTTAGTTACAGTCACTGTACTCTTTGTTGTTTTATTGTATACGCCACCCCTCATTAAGTTTTAGTAAATGATCCCTTGTTTATCCGAGGGAGGGTAGAGTCTCATGAAAGAGTCCCTTTGTTGAAATGTACAAAGAGTTGTATAATTCATCTCGTCTCTGTTGTGGTCTCAACCGGTTGTCCAGTGTTGAACTAAAGACCTCTACGATTTTAGCATGCTAAGATAACTTACAGTACAAGCAAATCCCCTTGAAATTTCTCAGATGTTATTTGTCATTTTCGTTATCCCTATGAATTGAAACCAATGGCCAGGGTTTTTTGTATCAATCATTGAATTAATAATATATCCCCTTTAAATTGGTACTAGCTCAACAATCAAGTAGCTTTTGTCCCATGTAGGAAAAATATGTTTATGATGTCTATGCACAACATGTTTGTTCATTTAAATGGTAGTCTAAGCTCGATAGTTAGATATGTTTCTAGTATAAAATAAATACTTAAGGTTTGTAACACTCAATATAATATACACCGTCCATATATGAAGGGACTTAGTATAGTCACTTATTCTATTCATTATTCATGACTACTGTGTAAAGTTTTCCCTATATTATTTTAAATCGTTTCTTTTGAATTGATACAAATCACTAATGATGGGCCCTGTTTGATGTGAGGGTACCCATCAGTGAGTTGTTGCCCCATCCATCATCGGCCCTAAGTGTCTGTCCAGCCAGAAAACAACAAGGGAAAATTCATGCGAGTCGGGAATCGAAAGTTAAGTAATGTCTTGGCATGATATTTTAAATAGACAATTATCATTCTGTTCATGTTTCCTCAAGTTTTCCTTGAATATAATTTTCTAATATTTGTATGGTGATTCTTCTAGGCTTTTTCATCTACGCAAAGATCTCTGATGTTCATCCCTGTACTCGGTGCAAAAGGTATTCAAGTTCCCTTATGTACCCTTCTGGGGTTTGAACAGTCATGGTTGCAAAATTTAAAAGAGGTCATTCAATATCGATTTCCTCAGATTCCTATCGGGTTTGGAAAAAGGGGAAGAAATCCCAAAAGTAACTCGGAGTTTGGGCCCAGTTATTATAGTATGAATTTTGCAATGATTTTCTACAGGATTATCATGTTCATTAGAGTAATGAAATGATTGTTTAATCGATCACTGCTCGGATCTCACTCTACCCTGTAATTTAATTACCAGGGTTATCATTTTCGATGAAATGCCTTGTTTCAAACGTTGAATGTTGGATCAACTTATGATATATCTATAATACCATATCATTTTATTTCATTTTGACATTCCTTGTGTTTATTGACGATGTGTTTTATTCTGCACTTGCAATAATTAGATTGGATCCAACATGAGTATATATAATGGTCTGAGTAAGGTTATGATTCTGTGTTTTATTTCTAGAACAATATATATATATATATATACATTCTTCATTGTTTAGGCTGTGTAAGGGGATTTTCTAAAAGGCTGGTAGAAGTTTGAAATTGCATGTTGTATGGAAAGAACTGTATGGTTGTAACTGCCTATTCTGTACCGTCCACTACCCTGAACATTGAGTGGACAGTTTTGCATATACTCATAGTTAATAATTTGTCAATTACTTTATACAGTGTGTATTCCTTCAGTTGAGCCCTTTTATTTTGTGCGAATGGAAAATGTCAGGATTAGAAAGTTCTATCAGCATGGGATTTATGTTCTTTAATAATTATCTTCAAACCCTTAATCTTAAGGAGTATTCTACTTCTGTATTGTCTTATAATAGAAGAACAACTTAATTATATTACTCTAATAATATTTAAAGAGTTTCAGACTCTTTGATTCAATGATTTCTTATACGAGAGGTAGTTGATTTCTTATTGGTATAATTTGTTTGTTGAAATACTATGACAACAAATCTATGTATAAGTGAGGTTTCTATTGTCATCATTAAATCCTCATTTAATAAGTCTATACATAGTACCAACCGCAACTGTATATATATATGTGTGTGTGTGTGTGTGTACAGACTTGCTCAACCCAATTATTCATAGATAGATCTGCCTAACATTTCGATTAAACAAATAACATACGCCTATAGATAGATTTATTATTTCAAGTTCATTTGTACATAGAAAATTATGCTTAGAATTTTAGTTCAGGAGGAACCATCCCCATAATTTAGTCTTTGATTATAAACTTCATACAACTAACAAATGTCATCTATGGAAGCTATTTCAACTTAGTACAAACAGATACATCATATCAAATACACAAAATCATTCAGAACAAAGAAGGAGAAGATTAACATATCTAAACCAGTTCACGGGAAGACAAAGGGAACAACCACGTTCCTCCCAATCGTAGAACAGGACAGCCAATTACTTGCCCGATTCACCCCCTAGCCTGACCATGAATCCATGAGGGCGAATTTGAAATCTCCTCTTCAACAATGTTTCCTCTATATGTAGTCCTCTCCTTGCCTCACACTCAATATTCAGTTCATAACAGCAAGTATACAGTAGTTCCTTTTTCCCCAACATACTAGGCAGCGTCCTGCCTCCTCACATATGCTATAAATCAAAACAATCCTTTTTTTTTGCTTAGGTCTTTTTCCCTCCCTTGGGAATTTTCGCAGCTTTCTAAATCCCTGATTTTCAGAGGCTGTGTTGGCATCCCAACATATTTTTAACTTTTTAAATATCAAATAATATTCTATGTAGCTTCCTAACTGGGGTCGTACATTTTTCTTCTCTTCATAAGCAATTTTTGAAACAACAAATGCATGTTTTCGGTTATTCCTAGTGTTTTTGTTTCCATGCTTTGTTCATGACTGAAAGCATGAAAATGAAGTATTAAAACATATGACTGTATTACCGCTCTATTTAAAAGTTTATGAAAGGAAAATGGCTCAACATTTTGGTTAATAAAGTCTTCGTTCTTTTCTATGAAGTTTATTCTCTTTGTTTCCCTCCTCGAATGTCAAGCATGCTTATGGATTGTTATATGAATCAAAAAAGGTCCTTTTAATTTAACCATCAATATATTTTTGTGTGGTTCTTGGTCATATGTTCCCTTGTCACTAGACTTTGGTTTATAAGTTTCCTTCTCCTAAACTTTAGAACCTAACCCACCTTGTTGTGCAATCATTTTAAATTTTTAATGCACCTGGTCGTGGCCTGTACTATGTGGGAGGTGGCAGTCCGATCATAGTGAGCCCATCATTTCAAATCTTAGTCTTGGGTTTTGCAACACCCCTCGAATTCATTTCAAACAACACCTATCTTTTGGTTGAGAATCTTCTGCTCATTTGCCATAGATTGTTGATGAGTTTCGGGTCTGGAGTATACCTATGGTCTATTCTTAGAAACCCTTCATATGCATTGTGTTTGGGTGTTTTCTTGTCAAATTCCCATGGCCCTGGTTGTTAGGATTGAACCCAATGGCACTCATACCTTGCTCGTGTGCGATGATGCAAGGGAGGATCTCGGGGTCACGACTAGCTTGTTTTCCTTGAGAAATTCCAGGGCTTTATCCTTCAAACCGCTCAGAAATTCACCCTCTCATTTGATGGATGTCAAGCCAAGGTGGGGTACATTCAACTCGAAGTCACATAGGACTTTTTAAGTCAAGAAACAGGTCTCCCTGTGAGTAGGCAGAAGTGGTTCAAGAATGCCAAGGTTGAGGAGGTTTTGTGGAGTCTTTTCTTTACATCTCGAAAGATCAATGGCTATGAGAAAGGTATGCCAGTGTCCCTATTGAAAACCCTATGGCATGGTTTGCTTGCAGTGTTGAAATAGTTCATGACATGTGAAGGTCATTTTGGTTTTGTCTTTCTATATCACCTGCGTTTGCTCATGAATTTCATAGGGTTTCCATTAAACATGCCTTATTACCCATAGAGAAGCCTGTATAAAATGGCTAAGAGGTATAAGAAGCAACGTTTGGATTCAAGCCTTTTCCACCACGGTTTGATAAAAATTATGCTTGCACATCAATTGAAGTTATAGAACAATGATTGGGATTTGTTCCTAACCCGAAATGGTTTCGCTAACTCATGTGCTGTAGAGTTTGACAAACCCGTGATTGAGGAAACGTTAGTCTATCCCAGAGTGTTCCATTCATCTACACAGGCTTGTGTTATGGCCACCCACAGTAAGTCTTTACCCGACTCAAACGTTGTTGAGCAGACCCATGAACAAGATGCACAGCCTAACGCCTCTGCCAAAAATGCAAACAGACCTGTTGGCAAGCCATCTAAGGGTGATATCGATTTAAATTTTAAAAATAAGAGGGCGGGAAGGCTAATCTCGAGGAAGACATGAAATAAATCAAACCCTCATCTGAGCTCGATCAAGACGATCGAGATCCATGAGAGCTCGGATTCCGAGATTGATAGATTTCTGGCTGAAGAAGACCCTCCTTTCTTCCAAAAACACCTAGATCAGTCTTACAATTTCGTAGATAATATACCGCCTTGTCTGAAGCATAGTGAAGGGTTTCCATGTATTAAGTTTGGTGACAAATCTACAGGTCACATTGGGGACATTCCAGTACACAACCGTGGGTATTCTGAATCGACCGTCACACAATCACAATGCGAAATGTGTCTGTTTTGGATTGACAAGTATTACACTGATATACCCATTTTATAGTCATAGATTAAAGCCCTTACTGATCAGGTTGACCCCTTAATAGATGAAAATCATAGGCTCAAGTCTATTGTTAAGGGACAAGGGAAACGCTTGAAAACTACAGGGAACGTCATATTAAAAAAATGTCGAGACTGCAACAACAGTAATAAATTCTGAGATCATGTGATTTGATTTGATTTTACAGTTAAAAGTAAGATTTCTTTTTATCTTAAAATAGTGTTATATTTTGTTTATTGAATAATTTAGATTTCGTTGTTAAAATAGACTAGCTACAGAATCAGCGGATTCTGTAGCCAGTCTATTCTAATTCGAAATTTGGAAAATTGTGGTTAAATGAATATCTAAATTTCTTTATTTTATCTTTTCCTTTCAGGATATCTGGGAGTCTATGGTGACCAAGTGATCTGAAGCATTTTTGGGGCTTGTTAGCCATATCTATGATCCATTTTTGTATAAACAGGAACAAACGTTTTTTAGCTTTTAAAGATTTAGCGTGATCTGAGGTGGTTATATCCCCCCTTTATTTTTGTAATCAACAAATGATTGTATCTTATCTCATAAGATAAGACAGTTACCTTTTTGAACCTTTTAAAAACTCATATGTTTTTTTTTGTAAAAAAATCATCTTGGCCTGGGGCTGAAGTATGGACAATTAATTCACAGACTTCAATGGAACATAATGCATATTACAGCTTTAGCTTCTTGTGTATGATGTCTTCATTTAAGTTCTGTTTATCTTGACAAGATAATAGGTGTTGATAGCTTTTGTCTTCATGCTTTATTACGAGTCAGGATAATTCATTTATAAATATTGTCCATATGTGATGTTTCAGATATTAAAAATAGTGATCATTCGTTCAATCCAAATGATAAGGTTTTTCTTCAATTTTGTTGAATGATTAAAAG
>JASDQU010241685.1:0-15040 GCA_032191745.1 Picea mariana | reverse complement strand
AAGCCAGAGGAAACTCATGATTTGTTGGGAAGGCCTGGCTCATGAGAAATTTTCAAGCTAGGGTTTGACAGTTGCGGTATTAGCAGCGACCAATATGGTCACCAAAGGGGGAGGGAACGTAACCCCCTCATACAAGCAAGTAGTGGTGGACATAGGGAAAGGCCCAAGAGGCAACGATTTCAAAGAACCTTTGACAGGTACCTCGGGATCAGGATCGGATAAGAACCAAGAGGGAAACCAAGAAAAAAGTGATCACATGGGGGGAAGGAGCCATAGAAGCCCAGAATGGCGCGCAAGGAACGATGAACCCCAGTGGGGCAGAGGGGCGCAACCTGTGCAAACATAAAAAACACTGATACCCAAGGTTATACTAGAAGACTCCCAAACATAACTCTTCCAGGAACAAATGAAGACTCATGCACTGATCTGCAAGTTCATGGGCTCGAGGGCCATAGAAAAAACATTGTGCAACTAGATAAAATACCATTGGAAG
The DNA here is from genome assembly GCA_032191745.1 of Picea mariana. NCBI lineage: Eukaryota > Viridiplantae > Streptophyta > Pinopsida > Pinales > Pinaceae > Picea > Picea mariana. The sequence continues at coordinate 14,547 of JASDQU010241685.1, read as the reverse complement.
CCAAGTGGAGAAGTGGAACTCCACCTGGGCTCGAAAGGATTCTTCACCGCAATCTTTATGAACCTGGAGGATAGTGATAAATTCTTTGAGGGGGGGGCTTATTTCCACGCTTCAATGGGGCCTTTACATTCGTCCATGGAAGGAAAATTTCTCCCCAGAGAAAGAAACCTTTAAAAATGTCCCAGTCTGGCTAAGGCTTTACTCCTTACCGCTAGACTATTGGCTACCATCCACCTTCGAAGCCATAGGGAACAAACTTGGAAAATATGTCAAGACATAGGAAGCTACTCTAAAACGAAGATATACATCCTACGCAAGGATCTGCATCGGGATGGATGTTTCGAGAGCGCTCCCAGAAGCCATAAGCCTGGAGTTTAGGGATGACGAATTGATACAAAGCATAGACTACACGAAGATCTCGTTTTGATGCAGAAGATGTCATGAACATGGACACCCACTAAGAGAATGCCCTCTTAACAAAAAACAAGAAGCAGAAAACACCAAGCTACAATAGGATGAGGATGGTTTTGTGAAGCCAAATCACAAAGGCAGAGGAAACAAGAGACAAGGCAAGTCCCCAATAGGAGGCAACCCAGAATCTAGGCTTAGAATAGAAGGAAGGGGCAGGCCCAACCAAGGGGAAGAAGGAGAGACATAAAAGACAGAAGAAAAGGATGTGAGGGAACACGCAACTCAGGAGAACACAAAAACTCTAAGCAACAAAGGCGAACAGGAAGGTAGAGCAAGTCCCAGGGAAGGAGGAAATGAAGATGCCAACACAACAATGCAGGAAGCAAATGAAGATTCGAAGATGACTCCAAGTGAGGTAGGAATAAAGGACCCAGATCTCAGAGACATTGTGGAAAGTGAAGGAATAGATCTACCGAATAAACTAGAGCAATGGAAAAGGTAGGGAGTAGACAATGTGCCAGTGGAGCAACTCGATCGCATTCCATATATTTTCCTCCTAAGGGAGGAGGTAAAATCCAGAGGTATCAAGCGCATGCATGGTGATATAGGACACCTAGGAATGGAAAAAAACGATGGACAACCACAACAATCACCCAAGCAGGCAAGGTGAAAGAAAGGAAGAAAATCAAATAATGAATTTCCCTACAAGAACTAGGAGCCCTGTTCACAAATTTAGGTAAGATTAAAAATATCTTACCCAAATCCCCCCCACATGTTTAAATGAAGATTATAACCTAGAATATAAGAGGCCTAAACAACACAAGAAAGAAAAGAATCCTTAAAAATAGATTGAGTAAGGAACAACCTGACCTATGTTTCATTTAAGATACAAAATGTATGTTAGACAGAATGGAGACAATCAGTAAAAAACACTAGAGGAAGTACAATATGTTGGTTGTTGAAAGCCAAATAGACGGCGGGAGTTATCCTCACCCTGTGGAACCCACAATCAGTGAACCTACCTCTGGCATAAGCCACGAGAAACACACTTTCTGTTAATATGTAAATTATAGGGAACAAAAAGGAAATTCTATGCACTAATGTGTATGGCCCCTAGGTGATCGAGGAAAAAAGAAGATTACTCCTCGACCTAGAGAATCTAAAGAAGCATACCCACAACCTCCATTAGATCCTGGCAGGGGATTTCAACATCATCACTATACTCCTGGAGAGAAAAGGGGGCACCAGGAGATTGGACAGAGATGCAGAATATTTCTCATCTTTCATTGACACAATGAACCTCGTGGACATCAGGACTAACAATGGTCAGTTCACCTGGAACAACAAATGAATAGGTCACCACCAAATAGATAGAAGGCTAGACAGATTCTTGGTGTGAGAGTCAATCATGGTGCACGGACTAACTTTGGACTGTAGCATCCTCCCATGGGGGGAATCAAATCACTGTTCAGTTCAACTGGAAGCAAATTTTCAAACCACATAGAAGAACAAACCATTTAGATTTGAGAAGTTCTGGATCAACCATCCCACCTTCAAGGAGAACATCAACCAGTGGTGGCTGGAGGAACTTCCGGACCAAGGGACAAGGATGTTCAAACTTTACAAAAAACTCAAATACATAAAACAAAAACTCAAGGAGTGGAACAAGGAGGTTTTTGGAAATATAAACCAGGGGAAAAAGAGCATCGAGGACAGAATGAGGAAACTACAATACCATTGCATCGAAGAGGGATACACAGAGGATCGGAAAAAGGAAGTGATCCATTTGACCCAGGAATGGGAAGAAAGATGCCTACAGGAAAAAACCATGTGGCGTAAAAAGTCCATAATAAGGTGGCTAAAGGAAGGGGAGAGGAATACCAATTTTTTCACAGAACAACTATTGCAAGAAGATCCCACAACAAAATCTTGAAGATTAGGGATCAAGAAGGGATCGAAAGAGAATCCCACCAGGAAATTGAGAATACATTATTCAACCACTTCCAGGGGATAGCCCAGGAACCAAACCAAGATAGATTGGAGGCCATACAAAGAATAATTCAGCACATCCCCAAGATGGTCACATAAGAGAAAAACATTGGCTTAAGAAAACCCATTACCAAGGAACAAATTGACCAAGTGGTCCAGGAGATGACCAATGGAAAGGCCCTAAGCCTAGATGGTTTCACAGTGGAATTATTCAAAGCCTGCTGGGAAGTGGTTAAGCATGATATTTACAGGCTGGTGGAGGACTCCAAGAGATCAACATCCATCCTGAAAGCTTTAAATGCCACAATGATAACTCTAATCCCGAAATAAAATGAAGCTAGAACCCCGGATCGCTACAGGCCTATAGCTTTATGTAATGTAGTTTACAAGATAATATCCAAAGTCATAGCCAATACACTAAAGCCACTACTTCCCACACTTATTTCACAGGAACAAACGGGTTTTGTGGAAGGCAGACAAGTCCTGGACAATATCATCCAAGCCCATGAAATCATTCACATGATGAAAAGCCAAAGGAGAGGGGGGCTGATAATCCAACTTGATCTGGCGAAGGCTTACGACAAAATAAGATGGCACTACATGGCTAAGACACTGCAAGATTTTGGGTTCAACTAGCACGGGATCAACTAGATAGTCACTCTAGTCTCAACGACAAGCTACTCGCTACTAATCAATGGAGCCCCAACAAAAACCTTTTTTCAATCCAGAGGCATAATACAAGGGGACCCATTGTCCCCCTTCCTATTCATTCTAATGATGGAAGGGCTAAGCAGAAGTATAAAAAGTGCAACTACAGCTGGGGAAATCAAAGGTATCAAACGTTATGAAAACTTCCCAACCTCCACACACCAAAAATTCGTTGATGATACCCTACTCCATAGCACACCCCCGGTAAAGGAAGCAAAAGATTTTAAAACAATTTTAGAAGACTTATGGGAAGATTTGGGGGCAGAAATCAACCACTCCAAATCCATGATATATTTCTTCAACACTATTCCAATAATTCAGCAAAACTTGGCCAACATTCTGGGGTTTGAACGAAAAATGCTCCCAACGAAATACTTGGGAATCCCCCTGATGGACAGAGCCTGCACCAAGGCCATGTGGGAAGGATTTATCAGAAAACTATAGGAGAGGGTAAAAAACTGAACATATAGATCCCTAAACCCGGCTGGAAGGCTTATCCTCATCAAAACGGTTCTTCAAGCTATCCCGGCGTATATGATGTCAGTGTTCCCAACCCCCAAAGGAATACTACAAAAGATAAGAGCCATCCAATGCTACTTCCTATGGCGCGGTATAGAACATAAAAAAGAAATGGGCCCTAGTGGCCTAGGATAAGGTATGTAGCCCAAAAAGCAAAGGAAGCCTGGGGTTATAGGACCCACAGGTAACCAACAAATGCTACAGGGAAAAGCTCTAGTGGAGATGGATAAAAGACAATTTGGTACAGTGGACAAACCTATGGAAGGCCAAATATTCCTCGAACATAAGAAACTAGGAGCGAATTCGATTCATGGGAACTAGGGAGGGATCAACCATATGGAATCTTGCCTGGCGCAACGAGCACTGGATCTAGAAACACAACTTCTGGGAAGTCAGAAATGGTAGAACAACAAGGTTTTGGCAGGACACATGGCAACATGAACCTAGAATGGAAAATTCGGACAGAGAGGATGATCTAGATTTTATGAGCATAACGAAATGACTACAGATTATTAACAAGTGCTTAACACAAATTAACAGAGATGCTGTAAAATTGGTTTTCTATTCATTAAGGAAATAAGCTGAAACTGTAAAATGCAGCGAAAACAAGCTTGCTGGAATGGTGGTGGCTTATCTCTGAGAAGAGATTTGACGATTGCGCTCATTCGCAAGAAGATGATTACAATGAGGCTTTGAAGGCCTTTTTACAATAAACAAGAATGAAAAAAACCCTAGACATCCAAAAACCTAACCTTAGGAGATGAAGCGCCAAAAGTCATGTGGGCCTTGTCTGGGTAAGTTAGTAGATCAACTTCCCAGGGTCACAACTTTTCCATATGATCTCCGTTTTAGGTGTATGATAGCCCGTTGGAAGCGTATCGTCAAGGAGATTCATTTTGGGGAAAATATGGAAGGAAATTCCATATTTCTGATTGTTTTCCCAAAAAACATCATTTAGGGCCTCAAAACGGCTCTGGAACTGAAAAACAGCTAAAAATAGTAAATTACCAAAATTGCTCGAAAACGGTTTTGAGTTAGTTGGAAAAGGTGGGTGGCCACTGATATCCACCTGGATTAATCCTCCCTCCTTAGGAAGAAATGGTCTTCATTGCGTTGAGTTCCCCCATTAGTTGAGGAAATTTCTGTTGAATTTGGTCCTAGGTGAGCCACTTGCCTTGGTGCAGAAGCTGCTTTGCTTTGATGACTCGATAAAGATGGATCCTTTGTTGTCGAGTGCCCATGATCTGTGTGTCCATAATTTGATCACTGGATTCTTGTTGTATGCAGTCGAGGTTGAGCTATGTTGGTGTCAGTTGTTCTGCTACTTCTGAGGTGTCCGATAATGGTGAGAAATAAGGGCAAAGAAGATCTACGTTGAACAATGGGTGCAGGCCAAGGAAAGGAGGAATGTTGAGATCAAAAGAATTATCCCCCACGGCCTTGGTGATGGTGTACTATTGGATTTGAGATATGATCAGTTTTATGACAGTTATTAGACACTTTTGCTGAATGTGTATATGTGTTTTTCATGTTTTGGAGAAGCTTTTTGAGGAATTTTGTGCCAAAATGGTATGATCCACACCAGGTACGTATAATTCATGTTTGATGTCAATATTGAGTATAATTCATCACGTTTTTATGTTTCCAAGGATCTAATTCACGTTTTTTGGTGTTACAGGGAAAAATCACATCACGTTTTTGTTTTTGGCACTCAGTCCAGTAGTCCATCCAGTACTCGATCCGATACCCAATCCGACATTCCATCCAGCACCACGTCTTGCATAAAAATGGTGGACGATTTGGTAGCTATGGCATTGGCAACCAGTGGTGGGCGAATCAGGAACATGGATTATGCTCGTGCTTCCCCCCTCCAGCTACTGAACTCTTGACAACTCAGTTTAGGTTGTTGAGCAGGGCGATTATTGGTTCGAAGTATTTCGGCAGTTAAGGAACCATTAATGTAATTTGATGTTTTTAGAAGTTGTTCGACCCTCCAGTGGTCGACCACTTGGTCTGTAAATCTTATAAATACCACCGTGGTGGTCATACAATATCTAAGAAGTAGTAAAAGAAGTAGAGGATAGAGATAAAAATGTTCCCCTCTATTTTTTCTTTTTTCAATTGCCAAAATTGTATAAGACTACATTTTTCAAGTTTTAATAGTGAAATCGTTTTGCTGAGCTCGTGGTGTGCATTTGAGAAGTGACCATGACTTGCTGGGGGGCCCACCAACAGTTTGGTAACTGTTCTTTAACTTATTTATGCATTTCATAACTTAGATATCTTTTTATTTTCCTGTACATGAATCGTTCTCTGATTTTTTTGTTATCTAATTTGTTGTTGTAGTTTAATTATTTTAACTCTCTTTTGCAGGTTAGTATGAAGGCTTGTGTTAATATGCGTTGGTTTTGAAGCTAGGAACGAATTTGAAAATTCATAGACTAACCTCGTGTGCAATTAGATATTAGATTGTATTTTATTTATGCTTTTAGAATCAAGTTTAAAACAGAGTTTGAAATAGAGTAGAACAGAGTTTTAATTTATGTTTTCTTTAACAAGGATTCGGTGGATGGATAGGGTTAGTTTCAGTTTTTAATTGTATATTGCCTATTCTATTGTCATGTAGATCTTTCTTAACTAGTTGTTGGTTAGTGTATTCATTAGTTTACTTTTTATATGTCATGCTTTAATTTATGTTTTTAAGCATTTTCCTTCTTGCACTTTGAATTGTTAAAATAGATATAGCATAGTTTCATTTTATGTACTTTCTTTCCTAGAATTAGATTGCAATTCTAGTTTTTAGTTAATGCTTGAATTTAATTATGAATTTTGCTTACATAGCATAGAAGTACAATTAAAATCTTGTTATATTGTTGATGGTTAATACATGAGTAATAATTCCATGAATATGCAGGGTAATTGACGATTGTTTCCATAATGGATAAGTTCTTATTGGATTGTTTAATCCACACCTTTCACTTTGTTATTGAAATCAGTATTGAGCTTATACCACTTGAATTATCTTTTCTTGTCAAGTGCCATCGAGATATTATAAGACACTAGAGACATTCACACAACCACCAACACTAGATTTGAGTTTTTATAGGTTAAACGATAGTTTCTTGCTTTCGTACATAAGAAAATAGTTTTATTGTTGTTGTAGGATAGATAGTCTTTTGCTTTGGTAGATTAAAGAGCAGTTTTGCTTATCATATATTAAAGGTTAGTTGTTAGTTCTTCTTTCTTTCAATTAAATAGATTTCCTTTTATGAATTAGAAATAGTTTTGAAGTTTGAATTAAGAATAGAATTCACTTGCCTCTTAGCTTAGTTAGTTGTTTAATGAGTAGTCTTAATTATTTTACTTGCAGTAGAAGTTATCTTAAGGTAGTTAGTTGTTTACTTTCTTTCATAGGTTACTTTCCTACTTGTCTATTCTTGCTTTGATAGTATAGTTGTTTATTTCCTTGCTTTCACAGGATAGTTGCTCATTGAATTTAGGTAGGCTAGTTGAAGTAGTTTGATTTTGCTATTTGCATATTGTTATGTTTAATGGTTTCTTTTTCTTATTGTTATGAACTAGTTTGCTTCAAGTAGAGTTTTCACTTGTTTTCTTAGAACTATCCATCAATCCTTGGTCCAAAAGTACTTAGGTTACATAGTTTCAAGTTTCTTAGTAGGGTTTGCTCATTAGATAGCTTTGCTTGAATAGATTAGCCTTTAGATAGCCACTTCCTTAGTTAGACTATACTACTACAAGCCTTTCTACCTTTGGCATATATTTTGCTACAACTCTAAGTTTACTTACCCCGGGTTGACAATTTAATTGAGGGTTTTTAGTTTGTTTTTAGTGCATATAGAACACCCTTCATGTACGACCCATAATGGAGTGGGCAAAGCTTCCAATGGAGTCATGTAAGGCATTCTTTCTACAAGTGAAACCAAACTTTGTCGGCCACTTGAAACTTATGTGGCACCTGATGTTGATCATGGCGCTTCTTGTACTTGTCATTGGAATTTTGTAGGATATATTGAACCTATTGGTGGATGTGTTGGATTTGCTCAATGAATCGGGTGGCTTTGTCAACTTCGGTTGGAGCAGGAGATGATTCGGTCGAGGTGACTGCAAGGGGAAGTGAAACATCTATGGGACCCAATGGTTGGAATCCCAACCCCACCTGAAAGGGGCTTTGGCAAGTTGAGCTATGCAGGGCTCAGTTGTAGCTATGTTGGACATAAGCAAGGCTCTCATCCCATGTGCGAGGGTGCTTTGAATTATACATGTGAAGGATATGCACAATCATTCAATTTACGACCTCAGTTTGGCAATCTGTCTAAGGGTGGAAGGTCATGGATTTAGTGAGCTTGGTTTCCAGCAGTGACCAGAGGCTCGACCAGAATGTGATGAGAAATTGACTGTCCCAATATGAGATAATGGTTTGTGGGATTCCAAAATGTACCAGACTTGTTCAAGGAAGAGCTTGGAAGTGGCCTATGTTGTGATGTTCTTTTTATAGGCAATCAGAATCGCCATCTTAGAAAAGCGATCAACAACCACAAAAACACAGTCATTTCTCTGCTTGGTGGATGGGAGGCTTGACATGTAGTCCGTTGAGATGGATTCCCATGGCCTGTCAGGATTAGGAAGAGGGGTGTACAAGACCTATTTCTTAGTGGTCAGTTTGACAATAACGCAAGTAGTGCAATACCTGATATACTTGTTGACCTCCTATCCAAGTTTCAGCGAACAGAAATGTTTATATAGCAGCGCCACTGTCCTTTTGATGCTGAAGTGTCCTACCACCCAACTGTAGTGGGATTCCCAGATCATCTTCACTCACTCTCTTGATGGAACACAGATATGGCCCAGATGACACAATAACCCATCCTGAAGATGGAAATTATCGACAAATGCGTTTGCACCCAACATTTGGTAGGTGGTGGAGAAGTTTGGGTCTGTCTCATAGAGTTGGGGCCATATAGAGGTCTTATGGCCGCAAGAGTCTAGCACCATGGTGAGTGTCATGACTGGCAGTTTATTGAGTCAATCAGTAATGTGATTGGTGCTTCCCATTTTATACTTGATGTTGAGGTGGAATTGTTGTAAGTATGTGGACCAATTTTGATGGCGGCTATTCTACAATTTTTCTTATGTATGCATGAACTTCAGTGGCTTATGATCATTGTGAATGACTGTCTCCTTCCCAAGAATGTAATGTCTCCACTGGCAGTGGGCTTGCAAAATGGAGTACATTTCTTTGTCGTAAGTAGGGTACTTACGGACAACATCTAATAATCTCTCAATATGATAATCCATGGGGTGGTCGTGCTGAGTGATAAAAACTCCCACAACATAGTCTAAATCATCTGTCTCGATATCAAAGGGTTGTTGCAGGTTTGGTAGTGAAAGAACTCGGGCTGAGCACAAGCGTTGCTTCAAATCATCGAATGCTTGTTGTTGGGACCGGCCCCACGAAAAATTTTCCTTACCACCACCCTTGGTTATTTGGCTAAGGGCCCATGCAATATGGGAGAATCCCAACATGAACCTTCAGTAGAAATTGGTAAGGCCCAAGAAGCTATGAAGCTCAGTGAGTGTGGTTGGGGCTGGCCAATCATGAATGACTTGGATCTTAGCTAGATCCACATGTATGCCATGCTAATCAACGATGTAGCCCAGGTAATGGACCCTATCCATGGTGAAGGAGCATTTTTCCAAGTTGGCATATAGCTTTTGTTTCCGCAGGGTGTGCAAAACCTGTTGAATATGCTCCAAGTGTTCGGCCCAAGTCTTGTTATAAATGAGAATGTCATCCAGATACACCACTACAAAAGTATTGGTGAATGTTCACAGGATATCATCCATTATCCTCATGAAAGTGGCTAGAGCATTTTTTCAAACCAAAGGGCATGACCAACCATTCGAAAAGGCCTTCCTTTTACTTGAAGGCGGTCTTCCATACATCTGTCTGTTCTATCGGGACATGGTGGTAGCCAGACTTCAGATCAATCTTACTGAAGTATTTGGCCCCCGTGAATTGATCAAGGAGGTCGTCGATATGGGGAATCGGGTACCGATTTCTGACTGTGATTTTATTCAGATTCCAGTAATCAATACAGAGTCGCCAGGTTCCATCTTTCTTCTATACCAGCATGATTGGGATCCTGCAAGGTGATGATATGGGAAGGATGTGCCCCTTGTGGAGCAATTCTTGGATCTGTCGCTTGATATCCTCATTCTCTAACAAAGAGCGACGATATACTAGTCCATTAGGCAGCAATGCATTGGGGGTCAGATCGATGGGGTGCTTGACTTGGCAGTGCAGAGGTACCCCAATAGGTGAGGAGAAGATATCTGAGTATTCTTCCATGACCTTGTCTACTTGCTTCTACTGTGTGAATAGGTTGGCCGCAGAGACCCTGGATGTGGTTGTGATATTTCTCTTATTCTGAAAGTGAATCACGAAGAAGACAAACTTCCCCATCTGAGAGATGACCTTCCTGCATTTCTTAGCAGAGATCAAGGATATAGCATTAGGTGGGACTGCCTTGGGTATCCTGTACAATTTCTTGTTCAAAGTAATAATAGCACTACGAGGCCTAGACTCATATACATCATGATGTTTCCATAAATAAGGTTGTCCCTAAAGAAAATCACAAAATTCGAGAGGAGAAACATCACACAATACCTCATCTTTGAAGGGCTTGATGTCATATGATAGTTGACACTATTGGATGCTGCAGAGATCACTTCCTTGTTGGATCCATCCAATGGTGTAGGTTTTTGGGTGCGGCGTTGTCGGCAAGGATAGTCGCTTGATGACCTCTACTGCGATGAGGTTCTTCTGGATACCGCTATCAACGATGAGGTGCATCGAGGTGCCTTTTACCCACATCTATGAATGGAAGAAGTGCTCTCCTTCTTTTGGCTCGTTTGGTTCACCAGACTGGAGCTTGGTGGTAGCAACAGTGGCACTGGGTTCCACATCAATGATTCGACTTTCCTTTTCTGGTTCTAGCTCAGAGTCAAAACCCATATCTGATTTTGAGGATTTCATTTCAGCCACCAATGACTGCTTTGAGCAGCAGTCAGCAGTGTTATGCTAAGGGATCTTATGGAAGTCACACCACTTCTCGATATCTTTCTTTGTCTTTTTGGTGTCCTTATTTACTTACATCTTGGATTGGTTGTCCTGATACTATCCATCTTTTCTCTGTCCTTTTTTCTATGGGTTGGGGCCGCCCTTTTCTAGATTTTTTTGTGAGGGGTTCCCAAGCCCAAATTGCTGCGTCTTTTGTTTGAGCTTCTGCTCGATTTTGACGACATATCGATAGGTCGCACCAAAGGATGAGATGTCCAGAAATTCCATTTCAGTATGGATGTATCTATGCAGAGCACCACGATAATTGAGCACCAAATGTTGCTCTAAATCTTTGATACCCAGCTGGTGTGCAAGGTATGGAAGATATTTGTGAAATCTAGCACTGCTTGGTCTCTTTCTTGCTGCAATGTGGTCCATTTGGTATACAAGTCATCATAAATTTCAACAGGGTAGTATTGTTCCTTAATATAATCCTTGAAGGATTCCCAGGTGGTCATGACTATAAATAATGAGGGTTCCTCTATTTCCTTTTTTCTCACAAAANAAAATTTTCCCACCAATCTTTGACATGGGGAACGGCTTTGAGGAGCACAAAAGTAATCTTTTCTCTATTCGAAAAGTTATGGATAGAAAAATAACCTTCTATTATATTCAACCACTTGTCTACAACATATGTATCTATCTGAACTTCAAATATAGGAATATCGAAGTTTATTTGTACCTTCAAGAGGGTGGCTCCTCCGCTCGAAGAAGATGTGTCGCCTGTTGGTAGTCATCGAATGATTTGCATGAAACTATCGATCATCTTGTTCCTTTGTTGTGTGAGGGATTCCTCAGTCAATAGTTTGAAAGGATATCTTGTCCTATCGTCTTTATTTTCTCTTGCCATAAGAGGTCGCTTGGGCATGCGAGAGATTTTGTCCTCAAGGGAAACAAGCTCGAGAGCCAACTCTTTGTACTCTAACCTCATTGGGGACATGCATTAAGACGATAAGGAGAAAACCGCTCTGATACCACCGATCCAGATTTTATGAGAAGAACAAAATGACTAGAGATTATTAACAAGTGCTTAACACAAAATAACAGAGATACAGTAAAACTGGTTTTCTATTCAACAAGAAAATATGCTGAAACTATAAAATGCAGCGAAAATAAGCTTGCTGGAATGGTGGCGGCTTATCTCTAAGAAGAGATGTGACGTCTGCGCTCATTCACAAGAAGATAATTACAATGAGGCTTTGAAGGTATTTTTACAATAAACAGGAATGAAAAAAACCCTAGACATCCAAAAACCTAACCCTAGGAGATGAAGCACCAAAAGTCATGTGGGCCTTGTTTGGGTAAGTTAGTACATCAACTTCTCAGGGTCGTAAGTTTTGCATACGATCTTCGTTTTAGGCGTATGATAGCTCATTGGAAAGGTATCATCAAGGAGATTCATTTTGGGGGAAATATAGAAGGAAATTCCACATTTCTTACTATTTTTAGAAATCACATCGTTTAGGGCCTCAAAACGGCTCCGGAAGTGAAAAACGGTTAAAAATAGTAAATTGCCAGAAAACTATTTTGAGCCAGTTGAAAAAGATGGGTGGCCACTGATATCCACCTGGATCAGAGGAGATTCAAAAGGAAATGATTGGGAAAGGAAAATAAAAAATCCACCATTACTAGAAGCAAAGGGAAGGTATCGCCATGTGGCGGATCTAGGACAAACTTAATCCACAAAACAGAGCCCAAACCGAAACAATCACGAAAGAGGTGGAGGAGGAATTGGGAAAAAGAAAAATTGGGGTTTCGGAAGAAGACGACCAATTGAGATGGGGCAGAAAAAATGGGCATGAATTCAACTTAAAAGAAGCACGGTATTACATCGTAGTTCAGGACCAAGAAAATACGGAGCAATAGTGGGACAAAATCTGGAAAAGCCCCCAATGACCAAAAATCAAAATGTTCAAATGGATTTTTCTACACAACCAAAATCTAACTTGGGAGAACCTCATGAAAATGGGTTTCATAGGGCCCTCACGCTGCCATATTTGTCTAGACAAGGAGGAAACAACTAACCACCTCCTCAATGAATGCAATTATATAGCAGAGATATGGGATTGGGCAACATGCATCTTCCACCAATCCAATAGGATTCGGGGGAACATCAGCGCAACCATCAACAACTAGAATGAGGATTATAGTGAAAAAGAAATGGTGAGCCTCTGTTGGACTCTAACGTCGGAGATGATCATATGGGAAGTCTGGAAAGAACGGAACAGGTGAATCTTCAAGAATGAAAGCATACCGACATAGAGGATAAAGGAGACAATAGTCTCTCAAATAAGAGAAACAATGCAGTGTTACAACTGCAAGATGGAGAAAGAGAAACTCAAAGACCAAGACTCCTAAATCATGGACCTTTTCAAACTGAAAAATCGGTGCAACAACCTAACAGTAGAGCGCAACCCACAATTCCAGATAGGAGCCCACAACTGGACTCCCCCTCCATCAGGGTTCCTCAAACTGAACTTTGATGGGGCGATAAAAGGCAACCCAGGTGTGGCAGGGGCAGGAGGTGTGATTAGAGATAGTGGCAGAAACATCATTCGACTATATGCTAGGAGTATGGGAAACTCAACCAAAAATGCGGTGGAATTTGGAGCCCTAGAACTTGGCCTCGAAATCCTAAGTCGCAAAAGGATGACAATCATTATAGTGGAAGGTGACTCCACCCTAGTTATCAACACGGCGAAAAGACTCCAAAATAGCACCAGAGTGTGCAAGGTTCAGTGCTACTGGTGCCTTGCACACTCCCTAGAGAAAATCTAGGAAAATATGAGAACTCTGAACACAATGGAGTTGTGTTGGGTGCACAAGTCAGCAAATGTGCTAGCAAACAGACTCACCAATGAGGGGGTCGGAAAGGAATGTTTGGAGCTAGACAAGACCTGGATCACCATTTCGGATGGGCAACTCAGAATAGATTACAACTACCTAGCGACAAAATATTGTGAAGACAAATTAAGCATGGAAGGTCACATCGAGGAGGATATCACAAGACCCTGTTGAAGGTACATGGACCCCAGTTAGGATAGGATTGGCCAATCCTATGACACTAATCATCATGAAAGATTATAATAAGCAGGAGACGGATGAACGAAAGTAAGGCCAGTCTGCTAGTAAGAGGCATGGGGAAAGCATGAGTGAAAGGATAGGCAACAAGTCACATGCAACGAATGAGGTAAGGCATGTTGGGCCGGTGATAACCTAGATAGACCTCCCAGGACAGGTACAAGTATGAGGAGCAGCACAACCAGATCACATGCGAGCAAGGGAAGTAACCGCATAGGGACAAAGGACAATCGATCATGACCATCTGAGCCTTAACTCGAAAATTGACGGAAGCACACATCACCGCGAGAAAAACAAGATTGAAAGGATGGGCTCACAGCGGGGAAAGGTTAATAAGAAGAGGGACATCAGCAATAGCTACAATTAGAAGGAACGCAACAACAGGGATTTTCATAAAATCTAGAGGAGGAACAGGAAGAATACTGGGGAAGTAAGGCATAGGCTAAGTAACCAACACAAGAGCTACGACACGCAGAGCAGGATGGCACGTCTAAAGAAAATGCATAGGAAAATGAACCCCCGTGGAAAGGATGTCTCGAACAGTCTGAGGCAGAAAACAAGAATGGCACAGGTCATGAAAGAGGTGAAGGGCACCTTCCAAAATTGGGTTGCACCAAAGGGGAAGGAAACGATCACCCGATGGGAGAAGGAATTAAAGAACAAGTGCAAAGGTAAAGCGTTGGATGCATTGGTACAGG
>JASDQU010241684.1:191474-228754 GCA_032191745.1 Picea mariana | reverse complement strand
TTTTTGTTATAGCGCGGTCCCAATGGTCGAATGGCAAGTTGTCTGTCCATAAATGTCTTTCTACATGTTCGGAGCGTTGGTCTAACGGTTATAATGTCCCCAATGCCTATATTGCTTCGCCATGGCGAAGTGCCATGTGTCGTTGTTTTGGTATCCCGACGAAGTTCCAATTTTGCAAATTTTCCTTCTGCGAGGTTCCCTCTAGAACCTTTTGCAACTTGTCGATCTTAGCTCTTTTCTTACTTACCTTTCTAGCCTTCTTCCGAATGAGCTTTGTCTCGGTATGCATTTTTCCATTCTGATTCTTATCTTCTTTTGGCATAGTTACTTCACGTTGTTGAGGTTCTTTCCTAAGATTCGAGGGTGATCCTTCTTCTTTATCTCGAATAGGTACTTCAATCTTCTGTGGGTATTCTAGTGTTCTTGCAACTTCGACATCCGGGTCTCTAGTGTTCAATAGTTTTGATTTGTTCTTCTGTTCTTCAATTAAGTGTGTGATTCTTCTAGTCATGAATTTTTTTAACTCTTGCTTCTTTTTCTCTAAAACTTCTTCTTCTTCTTGCCTTCTGGCCTGATCTCTTTCAATCCAAGGTTTTCCTAGTAGCATGGTAAATGGAGCGTTGTTCTCAATAAATTTAATAATCTCAAAATTTTCCTCTGTCGTAGTTTCATTGGCATTCATAGATATCCGGGTGAGCTTTCCACATAGGTTTATCAGCTTTCCTCTAAATAGACCTAGTCCTCCCAATGAAGGAGTCATAGCAGGCTTCCCTAAAAGTTCCCAAGTTCTTTCTGTCATGACATTCACCTGTGTTCCCTCATACAGAACACAATCAATGTCGAAGTCTTTTATTCTTGCTTCAAGGCATTCTTTTTCTTTGAAGATCTCTGATAAATTGACATGTCGGTGGTCATTCAGGGTTTCTTTTATCTGTAGCAATACTTTCTCTGATTCTTTCTGGGGTTCTGCCATTTCTGGATCTGCCTTAGGGTTTTCTTGTCTCATGTTCATTCCTTCAAGCTTAGCAATCATTCTAGGGCAATCCATTACTTCATGGTCCATAGCTTTGCAACAAAGACAACTAGGTATTCTCCCAGGGCATTCCTTAGCAAGATGTCTTGGTCTTTTGCAACTGTAGCAGAGGGTTAATCCTCTCTTTATTTTAAATGATTCCCAACTCTTTTATTGCTGCGCGCTAAAGTCATAGTAGCTAACCTACAAACTTTTCTGTCCAGGATCCTACATCCACTTGTTAGTCCAAACATTCTTTCTATGGATAGGGATAACATATCTTTCACTATTCTTATCAGATCTACGCATATCAAATCTTCTTTCATCTATTAGTGCCCTACTTTTCAAGCTAGGACAAACTCTATCAAACATACCTAGATCCATACTTTAGAAACAAAATTTTCCACTTATCTTATTTCTACAGAGCACAAAGCTTTCAGATATAGAACTTTTCACTATTCTTACCTTTATCAGAGCACAGAGCTTACAAATCTTACCTCTTTTAATAAAAAATTTCCACTTTTACTTTTCTCAGAGCACAAAGCTTTTAGATCTTACCTCTTGTCTTCAGATCATACTTCTTTTCCTTAGCACAAAGCTTGTCAAACTAAGTAGAGTTAGAGAAACATATATACGCACAAATCTTTCACAATTTCAGGTCAGATCTTTGCACAAAGCTTCTTCTTCCTCAGTTCCCAACAATCACAGTTTTAGGTCATGGCAACGGAACCATTTGTTGGCACAGGGGCAGACCCAGGGTTCAACGCTACAACAACGCACCAAGAAAACCCTAACTACCGACCCTTTCGGCAACACCAACGAAGCAGATGAAGTCTCACCCGAGGTAGAGGAAGGGTTGGTTGCAGGACTCAGGTGTCTGCAACCTTAGCTGGTACACAGATATGTGATTATAATACTTAATAGAGCACTTAGCACCGTCAGTTCATCAATATTTTACCAATATCTACTTCGTAGATAAAACAGAGCATCGCAACATTCACCCAAATCTAATGTATCTAAGCACTTAGCATAAAGAAATAGATTAGATCTAGCAGATTTGAGCACTAAGCAAGTTCACATAGGTCAGATCTGACATCCAAGGTCATCATAAGCACACAGAACGAACAGATCTATCTCTCTATATCAACGCACTTAGCAAGTAAAGACATAAACACATTAGAACATCGCACAGAGCAGAATAACATAATATTTACATGGTTCACCCCCACCTTGGGGCTACGTCCACCAACTCTTCTTCTTTATTAGCTTCAATCAATCATCTACATGCACAGAGCCACAAAAACCCTACTCCGCATAGGACAGGAGGTCTGCGCGCACCTCGCCAGATCCTCCTTCCTTGAGCTAGGTCTAACACAAAGCCTTTCATAGTCTGTTACAACCATTTGCACTTAGCTCTACAAGTTTCTCACAATATGTACAGAGCATCTACAAACCATACTTGCACTTAGTACTTAGCTTATTGGCCCTCGCAACTTATGTCACCTAGCTACTTATTTATACTTTACAAAATATGCCTAAACATGGGTAAACCCATGGGCCGACATCCCATACCCGTTACATAATCCTAAATCCCAAAAAGGACCCAAAAAGGGGTCAAGATCCCATGATCTCTGCTTTGTCTTGTGCTCCGTCTTCGACAAGCTGTCGAAGTCCCAAAATATGTCAAACTTGACCAAGGATCTTGCAAAACTTGGTCAAGGGCCAACATAGACTTTTTGCATCATGTGAAATCTTAACTGCCCGACCAACTCCTCTTCTAGCCACCCCACATTTTCGTATGCTGCTGGCAATAATCATTCAGGGAGATATCCCGATGATTCCTTTCTTGCTTTTGACGAGCATCTTCTTGGTTTTTGATGTAATTGACAAAACTTGAACTGACGCGCACTAGGTAGTCTTTATGTTCTGCACTCTACTGATAAAATCTGGTCCAATGCATACTTCATGGCAATCCTTGTGCACTTACTCAAGTTCGCTCAAAAATTATAAAATGGGTGCGCACTGCTCCCTTGGTGTGTGCATGCAAAACTTAACCCAAAACTTTAGGTGCCAACAGGCCCCCGCCACTATTATCTGGCTCATCCTCGAGCTAGCGGCCTTAGGGAATGATTTCTGCGGCGAATGACACTATGGTCTTGAGGCCTTGCAACAAGTTTAGAAACCGACGTCTAGGCTCAGAAAAACGCTCTTGAAGCACCTGTGTAAGTTGGATAATCGATTGCGCGACCTCAACTGTGACTGTCGAAGCCGTGATATTTGTGTTGTTTTGCTGGTTGATCAGGGGTTGGCAACAACGAGCACGTTCAACAACTGGGTAAAGAGAGTCAAGGTGGTATTGGTCGTGACATAAATTATATCATATGTGGTTTGGTGGTTTGCTCTGGAGGCAGTAATCTCTTTGGTTCTGGTAGCAATAGCCTGCATCGCAATGACATGCTCCCGAGGAGGGAGGTAAGTAAGATCTTTGTTGTGCGACTTTGAGTTTGGTTGTGATAATTTGTTTGGCAATGGTGGAGACTTTGGGTGGATTCAAGAGATGAGTCCAAAGGGTTGAGTCGTAGTCCACCCACCGGGGAAAATATTGCACCCTCAATTGGTCGGTGTGGAGCGTTGTTTGTGTTGTCTGAATGATTGTGGGGCAGGTCAAGGTGGATGAGGCAGTATGAAGCAATGGGTGATCATTTCCAGTGAGCTGGAATTTGAGCTATTGTAAGTGATCCTTTACTATGGAGAGCTTAAGGCTCGGAGAAGTGTCATCGCTTGGGGTGAAGTTGTAGGGATCATGGAATATAGGTCATCCACTGTTTCCAACAGGCTATTGAAAGAAGAATGGATTTCTATGTGCTGAGCCTATGTGGTTGTGTGCACTACTTTATCGGTGTCGTATTGACTTTGCAATGCTTGATATGCTTGTGATTCTCTTTGGTATTGTTCACGCGCCTAGGTGTGCACGACGATATCAACTTGATGTTGTAGTTGTAATTGAGCATGGGCCTTCCCCAACCGCTCGTTGCACTTGCCTAATTCAGAGAATAATGTGGTTGCACATTCTTGTATGAGAGGGGTAGGGATTGGACCCAAAGGGATACCCCCGCGCTGAGCATCGATAGTAAATAAGGAGGGGGGGTCTACGCGAAGGATACGAGTGGGAGTATTGGTATTCGTGTTAGAAGGAAACATACGCAAAGTAGGAATTGACAGTTGTGCTCAAACCTCAAGTTGCCAGTAGAGGTGGTCGATGTTGCGTAGAGCCTCATAATGGAGTTGTTGTTATAGAAACAATTGGTGTCGTAGGACATCTATTAATGTTTATATTTTGAGTTTCATCTGAGGAGGTCTCGACTAGGTGGATGAGTAAGAGGGGCAAATGGAGGAGTGGATTCATTGTCCCCAATCATGAATGAGTGTGAGTATCCTAAATGAGTGTGAGGATGGGCCCAATCATGAATGGGTGTGAGTATCATTCCATTGTCACTGCAGACATTGTGGGCATAGTGGTGAAAAGATAAGTTGGGGAATTGCTTAGAGTTGTGGACATCATATTTGATAAATTGAACATCCTGTACCCTCCTGGTTTGGCACCCTATGAAAGTGACATGACGAGGTAGGGCCGGTTCTTCTGGTTTTTGATGGGCTGGACCTCGAGTTTTGCTTCAGCCCTGCGGTCTACTTGAGGAGGCCATGGACGTTTTGAGGTGGGCACGAAAGGAATTTTATGGAAAAGGTCAATATTGTGGACTGTTGTTTACTGCTTGACTCTGTCATGGATGAAACTCAGTTAGGGGTTTGGTTATTAGAGAGGATTGTGCCCATGGACCGAGGTAGTAATAATGAAAAAAGGTAGCAAGTTTCCATACGAGTATTGTGGGACAACTAGGTAGTTGATCGGAAATATCCGGAAGTGTTGTTTGTCATGTCAGATTGTACCGTATTCCTGGACTGTTGGCCATAGAACCACTAGGTTGCAGTGGTGTGAGTTGTTATTGTCGTCAATTGCAAGTGTGTACACCTAATCCTTAATTAGGGAATAATTACTCTTAAATGGACGAGATGGAATGCCCTTGGATCTCTTGTGTTGGGAGAGTGGTCGTACTTATTGCTAGTACTTTTAATGGAAATATCACCATCTATATATGTGGCACATAGGGAGGGATGAAATGATGGGGCCCAAAGCGTGAGTGGCCATTTCCATACATTCACAATTGTAATTTAGCGGGAGGTGCAACACATGTTTCTTGCGCCTCTTAGTACAGTGGCCAATTTTTTATGAAATTATGTTGACCCCTAGCCGGTCGCATCGCTGCTTTGCTTGTATCCTTCCAATTTGGTGGGCACACGGATTTTTCCTCAGATTCACCATCTAGTGTATGTTGCAAGGATATGTGTAGTGACAGATGTCGACATTTGGTTGAAAAATATTTTGCAGAGATCCTTCAAGAGTTTCGCATTCATGATATGATCCTCGATGTGCATCCCACCAACCTGCAACAATCCCTATCATTATTGAGTTTATTGCGCGAGGTCGTTGATACTCGAGAATTTGCCGAATCCATGCAAGTAAGGCGTCCACCAGCTCCAACCCATCATATTGATAGGAGCTAAAATATTCCCTGCGCTCTTTTACCGAAATGTGTGCGCACCTCCTTGTGGACACCTCATAAAGATTTTTTTTCCATATATCTAATGCATCCTCAGAATTTGTGTCACAAGATTTGACACTCCAATGTAATTCTCCATCTGCGGTGGAGTTGACGTAGTCCTCCTCGTGCCATGTGACTTTGTAGACATTTTCAATATCTGAACTTAGGGCATCCTCATCTACGGGTTCATTGTAACGGTCACCCTCATATGAATCTAGTGGCGCAACCACACGCAGGGTGTCAGTTTCGAAGGACATTTGCCTCTTCTTTAAGTTCAACACCGCATTATTTTCAAAGGCCCAATCAATTTCCAGCAATGCAGAATAGGGATCAGACTCATCCATTATCTCAATGACTTCAAAGTTGGCCTTTGTTTTCACTCCTTCAATATTCACTTCAACCTGCTCTAGCCGACCTATGGGATAGATCTTGTACTTGTTTGTTAGCCAGAGTTATATGTGCGACCAAACCAACTTAGGCTTACCCATTGCTTCCCAAGACTTCTTAGGTAAAATTTTCACATTGAATCTCATATCCAACATGACCCCATCCATCTCATATTCACCAAGCTCTGTTGTCATGTTAAATTCGCGACCAATGCGTTTTTTCTTGCTGACTTGGAAACCATCCCTTTCGGGCAACAAAGTTGATATGGTGATGTCTTCTCCTTGTTTCTTCATGCAAGCAGTCAACATTTGGGTTAACTTATTGGTAGCTTCTGTATCTCTAAGAAAACACAAACAATAGTGCAAGAAGGTATTGACTTGATCTTCGACTTCTGCCATGCAACCTAGGTTGCGTAAGGATTTTGTGCACGTTGTGCGTTGTAACTCCTCATGGCGTTGTTCTTCATATGCCTTTTGGTTAGTGTGTCACAACATAGTCTGTTTGCGTGCTTCTTTTATTGATCTCTGGGTCGTGCACTGGATATCCTCGTGTATGTGAGCCTCCTCCAAAGACCTTTGTGTTGGATGTTGCAATTCTTTGCATGCACGAGCTTCCTCCAACGACCTCTGTGTTGCTCGTTGCACCTCTTTGCGAATTTGTGCCTCCTCCAACAGCCTTTGCGTTGCTCTTAGCACCTCCTCCCGGATCCATTCCTCTTCTATAGACCTTTGAGTCACACGTTGCAGCTTCTCACACACTCTCTCTTCTTCATTAGCTCTCGGTGCATCATGCAGAAACTGCTTCTGATGAGAAACATCAAATTTAGGGGGGCCTGGGGTGCCTTCCTGATATTCTCGTCTAATCATTGAATTGATCCTTCACCATGATTGATGTCTCCCCCTATCTTGGTCCCTTTGAGGGTTACAACTCAAACTTCTGCTGCTCCATTATTATTTTTGTTCTTGCGCGACTCAACATACACCATATTACAGTTGGTCTTCTTATCTTCCCACTTTTTCAGCAAGTCAAGACAATCTTCTATAGCATGTTCATGACTATAACAATAGGCACAAAGTACGTGCGACTAATAGTAAAAAATCATGATACATGACCAATTTCACCGCAATTAAAACACGTGGGGGGTCTACCGCCTCCACCACCATATTCATGGCACGACCGTGCCCATATTGACATCGAGATGCTCCTTGATATCCGCCCTTGTCTACACCACCGTTTTTCTCCTCTTGCAACCGAAAGGCTTCGCAAGTGTTATCTTACATCAACTAGAGGGAGTGATAACTATTGACATCATGGCCAATGAATTTATAGAATTCACAGAAGGGGGTGTGAGTTTTCGTTTGATAATTCTGTAATGTGGGACAGTGGGATGGCCCATATCCCCATAGTCTCCAGATCACACACCATTCATATTGTTTGGATGGAAATGGACTCGATGTGCCTGTCTCCATATAATTTGGAAGGACTAGGCACTCGTCTCAACGATGCCCCTTCAATCGGTAGGTAGTGCACCATACATGCTCGTGCATGACTTTAGCTTTGGCCATATCTTGCAACTGGATTGTTAGGTTGGCCAGTTGCGACTGCACTTGCACCAACCTGAATGATGTTTATGCGCCTACCAGTGTAACCTCCAATCACATCATCATTTTGACTTCCTCGGTTTGAGTCGTCACCTTTTGTTGGGTAAGAAAGACTCGGATATGGGGGAGCAACCCCGAAATGAACCATTCTCTGTGTTGCATGTCCTGGATCTGGAGCGTCATCCTATCCAACAAAATCTTGAACCGTTGTTCATAATTCCAGACGATCTCTCCTTCCTTCTGTTTGATTTTCTTGATCTCCGTTATACATTGGGACTCAAACTTCAGCTTCTGAAACTCCTGAAGCAGAGCCTTCTTGATATTAGCTAGGGACCTCGTTTCTCCCATTAACGCAGTGGCCTTGTATTTCATGTACCATGTTAGGTCTCTATCCCTAAATGTAGTCTCTAACTGCACAATCTTCGTTGCGTCATCTGTAACCATCTTCACAGACCATATTGCTTCACAAGTGAACCAGTGTTGCTCTGCATTGTCTTTGCCCGTTCCATGGAATAAAGGCAATCACAGTGTATTGTCTTGATTCACCATCTTGGAACTAGAAGTAGTTTTGCTTCTCCGACTATTATTTATGCGATATTTCCACACCACTATCGCTCGGGGTAAAGTATTGACGTCTTCACTTTCCTCTTCACACGTTTTTTCACTTCTTTCTTCTTCTTCTCTTTCTTCAACTTCAATCTCTCTGCTATCTATTGTGGTTTATTCTTGATTAAAAATGTGGGAGGGGGGAGGTACAAAGGGGGGTAGGACCATCATCTTCTGAAACTTCTTGTGAAGTGACACAAGGAGCTATCAATTTGCAGTTGCGCAAGACCATCCAAAAATACCAATTTATCTCCCCCACCAATAGAGGAGCCTTCATCTTTCGTCTCTTCTAGCGCACCAATGATATGAACCCTTTTCTTTGGACCTGATCATGCACAAAAACTGTGCGCGCCTATTCCCAGGCCGATCCGCGCATTACCATTGTGCACCTGATCTCCCAGTCCAATCTGCACAGCTGCCACTTTGAGCGCTAGTCTCTTTCTTTCTCAACGTACTTCCACTACGTTGAGTACCACATTCTCTTCAGAATGGCATCTCATGGAGTTGCGCGACATATTCTTTTTTTGTCAGTGCATAATCATGCAACGTTTCCTCCTTAGATTCCCTCGACGCACCAAAAATTTGCACCCATGCACCATACCTTGGTGCTCTTGGTTCTCTTAAGATTTTGACATACCGCAACAACCAAAGGGTATGAGCTTCATCACCTAGGCCCTCACTACCACTACTGTCACTATTGGTATATTCGATTCCAAGCCTCTCTGTAGGCCTATCCTCGCCCGTGCTCCACTCTGGCACAACATCCTCTCTCGCACCACTGTGTGGTGTGAGTTTTCTCTTCATTATTGGATTGACACCTCGTTGCACACCCTTGGCCAACTCTTCTCCACTCCCCTGCTCAACCTTCTCTCTCTTCTCATCTCTTCTTACGTATCTCTTGACTCTTTTTCTCCTCTGCTCGTCTGGGTCCATTCCACTCCTCACCTCATCTTAGCAACTTCTTGGATCCTCCTCAATGTATCCATATTTTCCTCGTCTTTGCCAAAGCCTCTCCCCAACACTAGGGGGTTTACTCAGCCATCCTATCGGGATCCATGCACATCAATATCTTCTCTATGAATAACATCTTGATCCAAAGTGGAATCTCTTCGAGCATTTGCTTTCTTGGAAATTCTTCGAGCATTCTTTCAACCTCGATGAAAGAATCACCATATTGAGTGGACAATTCAATAATGCAGCCTTCCTTCACTCAAGCGAACCAAAAATCAATCCCCCGAGTCCACTTGTTGTCTAGCACCTTCAAACTGTCAATCTTGTCTTGATCCCAAACTATTGTCTCCATTGGTAACATGACCGAATTGACAACAACTTGTCCTTTTAACCATTCATGCAGTAGACATGGAAATTATCCAAAGAAGAGCTCATTCATATTCGAGTAAATGTATCGGTCCTTCCATTCCTTCGTAGTCACCCACAATCCTTGCATCTCTCATAGGGAAAACTCGTCCTCTTTTTCTTCTATCCAGTCTTGAATCTCCTACTTAGAAGGATGCCACCACATTTTTCTTTTCCTCCATCAATTTCAACAAGACTTCAGGTCCCGACAAGGGAACCATTTGTTGGTTTGTTTGTCGTCACTTCGGTTCATGCTTGCGGGCACACCGACCTTCCTAACGTTGGGGAGGTTTATTCCCATGGTTCATCCAAAGCATGTCCAACAAAAACCCAAAGCACTGGCATACCAATCCTCGGCCAGGGCTGGGGAAAGTCTCACCTGAGATGCAGAGAGGATCACAGAGACCATAAGGTCTTGTGTCGATGATGAAGGATTAAACATACTAAACACTACTACAATTGGAATCCATAAAACTCAGATCTGATACTTCATTAAGGACTAAGAATGAAAGAAATACAAATCCGCATTCAACCCATTCATAACAGACACATAATAGATTGGAGCTGCCATATATTCATTACTGGAAGTATTTCATCACAACAAAGTTATACATTGCGCTGAACAATTTCCTATGATAGCCATGGAATCTCATATCATCATTATATCAATCGAGGGAAGACATAGAATGTGCCATGTGCCTTGATTTAGGACTCTAACATATCAAAATGCAGGAACATATTCAAAGACATTACAATACTGCAACAGGATCAGGGTGAGCTCGATGCTGGTAGCTAACTCGAAACTATTATACTTGTTGAATAAATTCTCATAAACTCCTTCATGGAAATCCTCGCACACTTACTCAGGTGTGCACAAAACTTATAAAATGGGCACACGCTGCTCCCTTGGTGTGCACACACAAAACTTAACCCAAAAATTTGGGTGCCAACAATGGAAGATGACGAGGCCAAGAGATCAAAATAGCCCAAGCAAGTTCCCTAATAAGAGACAAATGAATACACAAAACAAGAAGGTGAGTTGTAAGATTGAGAAACGCTACTTCAAGACTATCAAGAAGATCATATAGAAGTGTACCAGAAGAAAAAAAGCAATCCAGTTAACAGACATTGAACTTTTAGACGCGACATTATCATTGAAATTTATTTTAATATATATTGGTCTTGTAGTTTTTAGTTTATCATAATTTATTCATGTAAATTGGGAAAAGAAAGAAATGTAAGAAGAAAATTTAGAGCCACTCTGTGGAAATCCCTCTTCCCTATAGGATCAGGGGGATCTTCCTATGTAGAAGAAATCATATAATTTATGTGTACTTTTTTTTTGTGATAAGGCAAATCCAAAAATTTTGACCCAATACAATATATTTGTTTCAATTAAAAGACAAATAAAAAATTCCCAATAAAGACCTAAGCAAAAGTACATAAAAAAAATCACATCTAGGGTTATCTAGTCCACATAGCATCAACATGCTTGTATTGGGTTGTGGAAAATCTATGTCTTTGGGGGAAACCTTGATCCATATATATATAGTTGGCTAAGTGTGAGTGATGATGGGCTCTCACTAATCATTGCTCTACATGGGATAGGGAGGCTTTTTAGCACCTGGCATTTTTGGTGTAGGCAAGGGAGCAATGTATTTTTTAGTGATAGGGAGGCTTTTTAGCACCTGCCATTTTTGGTGTAGGCAAGGGAGCAACGTAATTTTTAGTGGTCAAATTTAACCAATTAACCATTTTTTGGCATTTTTTTTCTACAAAAAAAAATTCTCAATTGTAAATTTTTTATTTACAAATTTGTCAAATTTTTATATAAAATATATTATATTGATCATACTCACACACTCCATTAATTTCAAGCATCCCTTCACTAAGGTTCGAACCACACTTATCCATTTGATCCACCACGTGGTTATAAACATGAAGATTATGGTATATTCTCCATTCGTCAAATCCTTCAAGGAGAATTGAGATGTGAGAGATTATCCCTTTAAAAACATTGCTACCGACGATGGTATGCTTGAGTATGGCCCTGAGAACGAGCATGGAGTCACCAAGACCGACCACTTGCTGGAGACCTTTTTCTTTTGTAATCTGATTTTCCCTTACACAAGGGATATGCCTATGCAATGTTATTTGAACTCTGGCCAAGTCCCCAAGCAAAATTCCCTACTTTATTTCCTCCATGATCTCCAATTATCCCCCTGTCTCCTACCACCCTCGGGTTTTTCCAAGAAGCCCCATCAAAGAATAGATATTGTGATTGCTGCTGAGTGATCCAATCTTGAAATTCTTGATTGGAATACCTTATCACTTACTTAGGAGGATGAGTTTCTCGAGCTTTGATAGAAGACTGTTTTCTTTCCAGTTATAACTTACTTAGCTATCTTTGCTCATCTAAATCCAACATTTGGGTCAACTGTTTTAACCTGAATCCCATGTGTTTAGAAAACAAGGATAGAGACTTATTCGTCATTCTCTTAGGGTTATGCTTTTCTTCTTGAAATATAGCTTTATTTTGTGCAATCCATAAGCACCAACAAACATATTTAGGAAGAGCCATCCAAATATGCTTCATATTGTCTTTTTTCTTGAAATTTCCATGATATTGCTTCCACCAATGAACAAAAAAATCAGTGCATGTGTTGAACCAAATGAATATGTATTCTAGACCTTCCAATACAATCGACCACACTTCTTTTGCATATCCACACTCCAAAAAATGATGCTGAGAGGATTCCTCCTAAACCTAGCACAAATCACACAACGAGGGGCCTGCAATAGCACACTTTGACAAATTTTAAGTAGTGAGCACCCTTTTATGGGCAAGAATCCAACCCAAAAAATTTATTTTAGGAATTCCATCACTCTTCCATATAGATTCCCAAATACTAGAACAAGGGAAATAAATAATTTCCTCAAGAAA
This sequence comes from Picea mariana, assembly GCA_032191745.1. NCBI lineage: Eukaryota > Viridiplantae > Streptophyta > Pinopsida > Pinales > Pinaceae > Picea > Picea mariana. The sequence continues at coordinate 216,187 of JASDQU010241684.1, read as the reverse complement.
GACATGATATCACCTATTCACTGTTAAAGAAGAGTCACACTAGTCGTGGGTGTCTTTCTTTTTTCTATTATAGGGGGTGCATTTGTGCAAGGAGAGTAGGAGAGAATTATATAATGAATTTAGGACCTCTAGAAGAGCGTGGAGTTTCCATCATTTCCAATTTTTTGAGGACAACTCCCATTTTGATATATCAAACAAAGAAGAAAGTTCATTATTATCCATCCAAACCTGCAGGGGATCCAAGTCCAACCTCAAGACAAGGGGTGCCATACCAAGAATGATGTCCTCCTAGATTCTAATTCTTCATCTGTTTCCTGAGGTCCATGACAAATTTTCACTGAATTTTTCTTGTATAGCGAGATAAATTTTATATATGGGACATCCTTGAAGGACTATTGGCTGGGACTCAATACATCGTTGTGTTTCTCCGTAAAATAATTTTTGTGTAGAGCCTTTTTCCACTAGGCGGGATGACTTGTTATCAACAACCAAAGATTTTTATCATCCATGACCTTATTCATTACCTCCAGATTCCTAATGCACAGACCACCTCTATTCTTGGGGAAAATAACTTGGTTCCAGTTAACTAAATGAAATTTTTAAAAATTTGCTTTCCCCCCTTTCCACAAGAATTCCGGAAACCTTTTAGAGAGCTGGTTTGTGATTCCTTTAGGTGCTGATAAGGCATAACACTGGTAGATAGGAAGTGTTGATAAAACATATTTAATTAATATAATTCTCCCAATTGGATTCATCCATTGAGTACCCCAATGCTGTAACGCCCCATCCGTTACGACAACACTAGTGATGTACAAAGGTAAATATTTTTTTCTTTGCTTTAGGAGAATTTAAATAGTCACAACATAATTAATAGCATCACAAGCGACACATCAACATAATTTAATAATGACACAATCAACACATTAACATAAATAATAGCGACGCATAATCAACACATAAACATAAGGAGTGACACAATTCAACGCATCATGCTCAACTGAAGAAAAATACTAACAAATGATCAACCATGTCATTGAGTAATAAAGAACTACCCGCCCAACCTATCTTGCACGGTTAGGACCTCTAGGACACATAAGCAACGCTCAAACCCAGGATTCATCTGATTGATTTTGACCACTTAAGGTCTCAGGGCTAGCGAATGTTCCGAGGAACAAGGAGGTGTCTAAGTCCCTTAATCAATCACATCTCATAACTCCAGACTAGAATATCAGTCATACATCAACATTATTTCAATGGCGCAAGAGTAAGCTAGTGACTTAATCAAACATACATCAACATTATTTTCATGGCGCAAGAGTAATCTAGTTACTTAATCAATCATATATCAACAATATTTTCATGGCACAAGAGTAATCAATCATACATCAACATTATTTTCATGGCATAACCAGATATTCTATTATACTTATCATTTTCAAGCAACAATGAGTATAAACGAGAAAAGAACATTTCATAAGAATAATAATTCAAGAGCGTAAATACAATCTCGATTGCATGTAGCTTAACTATACATCTCATTTGGATAACTTCTAGGTGTATGTAAGGAAATGATGTAATTTACAAATTCATTATAAGAACCCATAAGAAAATTCATTTTCTTTAAACAATACATTAATCAACACATTTTACATTAAGAATCCATTATGTAAAATTAATAAAACCATTCGTAATAGCAATAGACTAAGCAATCAACTACCTTACCTATCCCAAAGGGGAGGAATTATATGAAATAAGATCCTAATGTTAGAATAAGGAGTCAACTACTTTATACACCCATTAATAAAGACTAATGGAAAATCAATCCTAAAAATGATAAAATACGGATTCAACTACTTAGAATCCCTTTATGGACAATAAAATTTATGAATAAACATGTCAACAACTCCATGTTGAGGGTCTTGAGAAAGGCCCAACTTATCCATCAAGAAAAGAACTTATATACTATAATGTAACTCCATTTAATTCTAAAGTAAAACCCATTCTATGTTAATACATACAAGAACTAGAGTAGCCTTGAGAAGATTTAGTTGGGTTTCATTTCCATTCCCGAGTCATGAGAAGATCAAATATTCTTGGTGCCATGCATACCAACGCAAGCTTCTATGTAATGCACAATCATTAAAATTTATAAGAGGGGGTAGCATCACATTACACCCCAAGAGACTTACACCCATACATTAATCCATAAAGGAAGCTAAATAGTCGCATCAACATGTAGTGTCAATATTCAACCTTTATCTTTTAAAATCCAACCACGGAACCCAAGAGATCAAATTCAAAATCAAAGTTTCACACACTATACATGCCTTGTATAAAAGAGAGTGGGGGGAGCACTGGCAACCCAAATTCTGTCAAGGTTTGAGCGATGAGAGTGCGTGCTAGCAACCCAAATTTCTATCAATATTTGAGCGATGAGAGGGCGCACCAGGCAAGCCCGAATTCTGTCAAGATTTGAGCAATGAGAGGGCACACTAGGAAACCCGATTTTGTCAAGGAATGAGCAAGGAGAGGGCGCACCAAGAAACCCAAATTTCTTTCAAGAAGTGAGCACATAGAGGGCGCACCAGGCAAGCCCAAATTTCTGGTCAAGAAGTGAGAAAGAGAGGACGCACCAGGCAAGCCCGAATTTCTTGTCAAGAACAGAGAAAGAGAGGATGCACTAGGAAACTCGACTTTTTGTAAAAGAAGTGAGCACAGAGAGGGCACACCAGGCAACCCAAATATCTGTCAAATAAGTGAGCAAAGAGAGGGCGCACTGGCAAGCCCGTTTCTGTCAAGGATTGATCAATGAGAATGGCACACTAGCAAGCCCGAATTCAGTCACGATTTGAGCGATGGGAAGGGCACACTTGCAAGTCCGATTTTTTGTCAGGATTGAGAAATGGGAAGGGTGTATTGCAAGTATGAATACTGTCAAGAAGTGCGCAATGAGAGGGAACATTAGCAAGCCCGAATGCTGCTCAAGAATTGAGCAATGGGAGGGCACAATTCAAAAGAAAAGTTCATTGCCAGATTTCAACTAGACTGCAGAGATCAAAGTTCCTACATTTATTCCATTGATTTTCGATTCAATTTAAAAGGCAATGATGATTAATTATAAGTGCGCAGACTATGCTCAACATGAGCTTGCAAAAATCGATTTGGATTTGGGGAAAGACCAAAATTTGGCACAAATTTTTTTATTTATTTCGTTGAGAAGACAATGACAGTGAAATCATTAGGAATCCACTTCTAGATTTTAGGAAAACATCAAGGGCTGGTCTATTCAATCATAAACTTTTCAACATGTTACGCAATGGAAAAACCTTGATTATACAATCTCTCTTTCATATCTGATAATCCCTCAAGGAGCCGATCTACACAATTTCAAGATTCTACACAGTCTACAAAAAATTATAACAACTAGATTAAACAATAAAAATCAATGCAATTACAAATTCCATAAAATACTATAACCGACGACGAAGATGGCTTGGAGATGATCTTCGACAATTGACATTTCTTCTGATCTCCCACCTGCTAATCATTGAGACTTTATCGGTACCTCCCCGCCAACACTAGGGGCACTCTTCTTCCCCCTTAGCCCCCCGAGTCGCAAAGGGGCCACACACACAAAACCAAAATCCTCTAGCTCCCAGCTTGCCTCACAAGGTAGAGCCACCACTTTCTCCCAAGTTGGGTATCCCAACTCTCATAAGTAAAACCAATCAAAAATAATTCGGCAGCATAACTTTACCAATAACCCAATGTGATACTTTTTCCCTCTAGACCATTTGCTTTATAGGAGTTTCCTTAATGATACATCCCCACTTGCACATTTAATTCACTTTGAGTTAAATAAATTAGAATTATTTCCCCCTTACACTTGTCACCCTCTCCATAAGTTGCAGAATAAAATTCCATATTTTATTTTAATTAAAAGTCAATTTCCCTCACCTTTTCTAAATGCGCTCCTTAAATCACTCATAGTTGTCTCTTTATTCCCCATCTTCCCATTCAATGACTGACGCCTTACTAAATATGAGTTGAGTTAAAATAGGAATCATCTACTAGTCAAACTAGTGTTAACTAGACTCTAGATACCCTTCTATGCATACACATTCTTTCATGTTTATTTCTTTTTTATTTTAAAAATACCCTTTCTATATTTCTTGCACACATGTGTATTATATTAATTCTTTAGACTTATTTCATTTTTCTCAATTTCTTAAGTTGATTTACCTCATTCCTATTTTGATTTAGTTAATAATTTTAGTTTAGTCTCCTTACAAAAACTTAGACCTAGGATTAAAATCTAGAATAGGCTTAGACTTTTACGGGGATTTATAATTAATAATTTACTAATTAATTAATTATTTTAAATCCGACAATGTAAATTTTATTTATTGTTTTCTCGGTCACCTAGATTCGTTGACTCAAGTTTCTTTTTAAATTACGTGACATGCCCTTCAAGTCGCACTCTCGTGCTCCAAGGGTGCCACTCGCCTTTTACTAGTTTTGGTAGCTGTCCAACCCTTGGAGTCAACACTCCATTCAGGTGACCTTGTGAGAGACTAAGGGATTCTAAGGAATAAGGACCTCGCCTGATTGCACGCCCCTTAGAACTTTGTGAGCGACTGTCTTAGTCTTCCCTCACGACATTATGGACCTCTCGAACTAGGTAGTCATTAACCTAAAATTCAAGCCATGGCGGAGAGTGCTAGTAGGCTATGACATGGAAGCTGCCATGCCTCTCCTTCAATATCTGGTCTCTGTGCATGGCCCCTTTACTCCTTATGTGAGTCAGATTAGCAAGCAATCGTGAGCCTACATCCATCAACAAAACACTGTCAATGATCCATATACAAAACCATACTATAATCAATCATATGTCACATATGCATAAATGAAACACTCAAACCAATACTATCCACTCCATGACTCAATCTAGAGTCCAAGGATGTCCATTGATTCCATTGACATCCACAATATGTCAAGAGTCCTGCACACTCAGGGAAACTCGTCAATAACATCTATCAATATATATATATATATATATATATATATATATATCAAATAACATTAAATCACAACTTCAACATCATCATAAAAGCCATAAGCGGAATATATAACCATGTAATATAATTGGATCACTTGCACGCAAGTGTCCTCGAAGAATAAGTCGATAACATGTGCTCGCAAGAGCGTGATGTTACAAATGCTCAAACTTCCTATTTTTTTTCCATGATAGGAATCCATTCATGGGATGTGGAGCTCTTCAATGAAATTGGGATGCCAAGATAGAGAAATGAGGCCCAATTTTCAACAATCGAGAATTGAAATATTCTAGAGATTGCACCCATTTCCTGAGATGGGACATTCCAACCCATAATATGGCACTTTCAGTTGTTAATATCTCCACCCGAGGCATCCAAAAAAATGTCTAGAACTTCTTTAAACTGAGTGGCAATAATTACTGAATCACCTCTTAACAATAGAGTATCATCTGCGAATTGGGGGTGATTAATATTTTTAACACCTCGGGCAATTGGGAGACTGGGGAGGTTCTCCATTAGTATTTCTTGTTCTAGTTTTCTGCTTAATGCTTCAACCATAATAATATAAAGGATAAGTGAGAGAGGGAAGCCTTGGCAAATGCCTCTATTGATTTGAAAAAACTATGTAGGCCTTCCATTCACTAAAGGAGCTACCCAAGGGCCTCTTATACATGTCAAACTAAATTTATACATTGAGAGTTGAATCCAAATTTCTCAAGAACTTGAAAAATAAAGGCACGCCGAACTATATCAAAAGTGTTAGCCACACCTAACTTAATAACCATACCTTTCCCTTCTGCCTTGACACTTGAATGGATGGATTCTTGGACAAGTTATGTCTCTATTTTCCATTTCCTTTTGAAAATTATCTAGCTTCAATTTCAACTCTTCTTTCTCCTTGTGGGGGGGGGGGATAAATAATTTTTTGGTCCAATTCTTAAGGGCCATTTTGACCAAAACAAGTTTTTTCTCCCATATAAAAACAAGTGTACTAGGAACCCAAATTTTCCAAGCATTTTCCACCAAGGAGAAGAATTCAAGGTGGTTGGTCCACAAGGGGTTAAAACGAAAAGGGACAGGTCCATATTTGGGTATGTGGAAAATGAGCAGAGAGATAGGTTTATGGTTGGAGGTAAGCGAAAGAAACATGTAATATTTTATGGAGGAATTAATATTTAAAAAACTGTTATGTATAAAAAATCGGTCCAGTTTGGCTGCAATGTGGCTTGGCCCCATGCACATATTAGACTAGGTATATCTTCCCCTTAGTATGCTGATATCTTGTAGATCCCAATCAACCATTATTTCCCCTATTTTCAAACGAAATGGGTATGAACCAAAAGTTTCTCCTTGTTTATCTGCACTGTTCTAGACTACATTAAAATCCTCAGCAAGAATGAAATCCATAGTAAGTTTAGTTCCTATAAGATTTTGTAAAGTCCCCCAAAAAGCATATTTATTTTGTGATCTTGTCGGCACATATACATTAATTACTACAAAATTATTATTGAATTGTCTTGAATTGAATTTGGTTAATATCTCAATTTGTTTTTTCTCTAGATTGTGCAAATCATCCCCGAAGCACCTCTTGAATATACACCAATGGTTTCATTTGAACTCCAATGTTTCCCCCAAGTTTTACTATTTCAACCACACTCATTTTGGTCGCCTGAATGAGGAGTATTTGGGGTTTTTCTACTCGAATAAGATCTGTAACAACAATTATCTTCGGGTCATTCCCCAACCCCCTGCAATTCCAGGAGACCAACTTCATAATTTAGAGGGGTTTGATTGGGAACCTCCTCTATTAACTGTATTTCCTCTAGGATTGTTTGAGGATTTAGACCCCCCCATAATTCTTAGAATGGATTTTTGTGAACCAAGAAAAATATATTTATTGGCATGCTCCTCCCGAACTTTTTTAAATGGTTTTATACTAGAGTGCCTAGGCACAATTTCCTGAGACAAAATATCATCCAGTTCCTCATCTCCAACACTTTCTCTCTGAAAGGTACCTAGATTCTGAGAAGTTAATCTTTGCATCCTTGAAAGTGTCCCCATCTTCCACTCCAATAAGTGAAACCCCTGTGATGAACGATGTTTAAAAAAGGACGTTTTTCTCTTCACGGTGCTTAATGATGTCGACTGTTCAGCCTATTGAAGGTTGGATTGAAGGAGGCTATGATTGGATTTCCATAGCACCCAATGTGACACCCATCTCTTCTTCGATGCGATCCTCTTCAACATACAACACTTCAAAACTTTTAGAAGAGAAACCATCAGATTGGCTTACCACTCCATTGTTCCCACGATTGTGGGAGGGGGAAATCACTGCTCTGTTAACCAGTCCAACAAAGGAAGATGGTTTCAAACTATTTGAAGGTACAACTGAAGAAGGTTTTTTGGATCCAATCTGGGCACCTCTAGATGATGGATTTTTTGCAATATGCGGACCAATCTTCCATGCGACCTCTTGCCATTGCTTATTGCAAAAATGCCCAGATTGCTTATGCTTTCTTGTAGTTCTTCACAAAATGGCCATATTAATGGAAAACCTTACACTTGAAGGGGAAATGTTTGTAGTATAGTTTCTGCACATGCTGCCAGTTATCCAAAGACATTAGCACAACTTCAGGGATCCCCTCCTCCAAGTCTACCTCCACACAAATTCGAGCATAGGAAAATATATAAATTCGAGCATAGGAAAATATATTTTCTTTGGGTTTGACTCGGTCAATGTATTTTCCAAAACAATTCCCAATAATTCATAGAGCACCATCACTCCAACAATGGAGAGGAAAGTGAGACAAATGAAACCAAACTTGAACAACAGAAGGAACATCATTTTTAGGGCTGAATTTGGGTCCCTTTGTTGAGATACATACCTCAAGTCTTTAAGAAATATGGACTGCTTCGAAAGATTAGGTCTCGCTCTTCTTTGTGCTAAAAAAGCAAGCAAAAAATCCTCGTCTACAAAAAAAAATATTTAGAAAGCCCTTGACGAGGGGATTCCAATATTTTTCTACCTTCTTGCTAGAAAAGAATGGTCTCAAGGAGTTTTTTTTCAGGTCACTTCCATTTTCAAACTCTTTGGTTCCACCAACTCAATTAATTTCCCATGTTATCCTCTATATATTTTAGAATATATATATCCTAGAATATGAATGGAAAATGGGGAAGATGAACCCAAACATGGGTTGTGGCAATATCCATTTCTAGGTTAAATTCTAAGTTTGAATGGTTTCAATACAATCCCACATGGCCATGAAGTATGAACCAGAGGCAAAATATCAAATCATAGTATTATTTAGGTTGGAACAAAAAGACGAAAAATCCTCTCCCACTAGAAATGAAGCATAGTGGTCCTTGCATATTAGGCTACCAAGATTTCACTATTCATTTATCCTCTGAGATTGAATTGGGTCACAAATTAGTAAAGTTACCAATTATGGCTCACTCCAAGAGAATGGAGGTCTTTATTTGAGGTTCATATTTTAATATAGGAAGAATAATGACCTATACCTTTTTCATAAAACATGTTGCAAGGAACACACTTTTTGTATTGATTAATACATTGACCAGGGCTTCGGGAGATGGATCAGGGTCCTTGGGTAGGGATGAACCTTTTGTATTTATTGTCATGGTCTAAGTGGGTTGAGTGACCTACTATCTTTGTAGAGAAACACCAATAAGTATAGGTTGATATGAGTAGGTCTTCAATGGATTCTATCACATCATTGAGAACATGTAGAAGGTGGCTTCATATAACAATGAATAGGGAAAAAAACCCTAGTTGCATACATGGGAGGTTCTCTTCTTCCATTCTCAATTTAATGAAAAAGGGTCCATTTACTTATTCAATTGAACATAGATTTTAGGGAAAAATATTAAATCAATCAGGTTCTTCATTTTTCCATTTTCTAAATGCCAGGAAATATTATAAGTTTGCAATGTTAAAAATCTATCCCAAAGGATTGACAAAAAATAACAAATTCTATTCCTTTTGTTAATTAGTGAGACACAACCTTTAGTATTTTAACCAACCTTGCATTTTGAATTTTCTTTTGATGGCTTAACATCTAGACAACCCTAATGGATTCAATGTGAAATCCTTATTTCTTTGGTTTCATTTTTTAAACTCCACAACAATGGCACCTATTTAGAAGACAAGATAAAGCATTATGTTAATACAAGCAAATAAGTCATGCAAATTATTCGTAATTTTTTTTTGTTAACAAATTGAATTAACTCTAGAAACCATTATGAGACAACTATATCATGTCCCATCTAAAGGCATAACATAATTCTTCCTTTGTTGGCCTTTCTAAGGGAAGTCGATAATGACATTTTTCACCTAGCATTAGGATTCATTAAGCACCATCTAAGACTCACCCAACTATTTATTTAGAGTTGTATTCATTTCTTCCAAGCGCATTCATGTATATATTAATTCTACTATCTTAATGTATCTCATTTCTAAAATATACTCATCCAATATTCTCAAATATTCTAAGGGATCTAGGTCTATCACCAAAAACCATTTTGACAAATTTAAATCTAGGTCTATCACCATGTAGTGATTTAAATATAGAAGGTACGAGGCACACAAATAAGAATCATTATCCACTTCCGAGATGGGTCCATTCAACTCATGAAGCAATTGGTGATATTGTCGGCGATACTTCATATCAACGTCTGATACATTCACATTTTTAGCAAGCCTCTTCTCTTTTGGCTCAAGTTTTAGAGACTTATGATACATAACATTTGCAGAAGCTTCAAGTCTAGATTGGGACACATCAATGAATGAAGAGTATCTCTCTTTAATGGTTAACGATACTTGGAATCTTGTACCTCTTCCAAAAGGAAGAAAACTTGTCAGATGTAAGTAGGCATCAGATGGAAGTGTTTAAATACACAAGGCCCAATTAGTTTTCAAAGGGTTATCTCAAGTTGAGCCATTGACTATAATGAAACCCTTACCCCTGTAGCCAAAATGAATTCCATCCTCCTTGTTCTATCCCTTGCAACCTCACATAAATGGGAGGTCCATCAAATGGATGTCAAATACGCCTTCTTGCATGGGGAGTTTCAAGAAGAAATCTGCATGGAACAACCTCTTAGCTATTTCCAGAATTACTCCATCCTTGTTTTCCACCTTAAGAAATCTCTTTATGGTCTTAAGCAAGATCCTTGACATTGGTATGCCAAAATGGATAGCTTTCTTCTTGATACCATATTTTCTAAATGTCTTTCTGACCCTAATTTATATACTACGAAAGTAGGAAGCCATCTCATAATCCTTGTTCTTTATGTTGGTAACTTTTGAGCCATGTGAAATCCAGCCTTAAAAAGAAAAATGACAGACTTAGGCTATTTGAATTATTTCTTTGGCCTCCAAGTATGCTTGTGACCTTATTTACTTCTTTCACATAGATGATTCTAAATCATCCCTTTCTCCCTTCCAGTCTGGAGTCAAACTTCCTGCCACGTGTACTTCTCCCGAAGTTGATGCCACCTTGTACCATTAGTTAGTTGGTAACCTCTTATATTTGACTCATACCCATCCTAATATTTCCTTTGTTGTTGTTCTCATTTCCTGGTATATGCAATCACCCCATGAAATCCATTAGAAAGCAACTAAAAGGATGCTTCACTATGTCTGGGGTACAATTCAGTTTGAGATATATTACAACTCAGGGGGCCTCCTTTATTGGTTGGTTTCACTAATTCATATTGGGCCAACAACCCTGATGATTGAAGTCTACTACAGGTTATGTTTTCAGCCTTGATTCAGGACCTGTCACTTGGGACTGTAAGAAACAACATGTTATTTCTCTTTCTTCAATAGAAGAAAAGTACCAAGTAGTGGTTAATTCAAGCAAGGAAGCCTTGTGTCTTTGATAGATCCTTTGATAGTTTGGATTCCAGCAACATCATCCAACCACCTATTGGGAAACATCCATGGACCTAGATAATGTGGGAACTTGGAAGAATTTATTAATGAATAAGAAAATATTACAGAGAGATTTAAAAGAGAGTTTCTCACAATCGTTCATTGGTAAATGACCCTCCATGCTCTTTAAATAGATATCATGGACCAATCGAGTGTTAATCCATGGATCAATGTAGTCATTAAGATTAGGGGTATTATGAGCTGTCAGATCAATCTATGTTGGGAAAATACCGTGACCATCGGATTACCTAACTACAAATTCATACTAATGCATGCTATAGAAACACACTAAGAAACACACTTTTACCTAAGGACACATTAGACCAAGTTGATATTAACTAACTCCNTATCCCACCTTAATGACAACTTATTGAACACCTAACATAGATCGAAGTTTGGAAAACTTCCCTTCTATAAGAGACTTTGTGAAAATTTCTGTAACTTAATCTTCGGTAGGGAAAAAGAGCACTTCAATAACTCGAACCTGAGTGAGATTTCTGATGAAGTGCATATGTATATTGATGTGTTTCCTACACTGATGTTGAACTGGATATTTGACAAGATTGATGAAACTCTGATTGTCGAAGCATAGGGTGGTTGGATGATGCTACTGGAATCCAAACTATCAAAAGATATGTCAAAGACACAAGGCTTCCTGACTTGCATTAACCATTGCTTGGTACTTTTCTTATGTTGAAGAAAGAGAAATAACCTATTTTTTCTTAAAGTCCCAAGTGACAGGTCCTGAATCAAGGATGAAAACATAACTTGCAGTAGACTTCAATCATCAAGGTTGTTGGCCCAATCTGAATTATTTAAACCAACCAATAAAGGAGGCCCCCTAAGCTGTAATATATCCCAAACTGAACTGTACCCCAGACATAGTGAAGCATCCTTTTAGCTGCTTTCTAATGGATTTCATGGGGTGATTGCATATACCAGGAAACAAGACCAACAAAAAAGGAAATATTAGGATGGGTATGAGTCGAATATAAGAGGTTACCAACTAACTGATGGTACAAGGTGGTATCAACTTCAGGAGAAGTACAAGTGGCAGGAAGTTTGACTCTAAACTGGAAAGGAGAAAGGGATGATTTAGAATCATCTATGTGAAAGAAGAAAATAAGGTCACAAGCATACTTGGAGGCCAAGGAAATAATGCAAATAGCCTAAGTCTGTCATTTTTCTTTTGAAGGATGGATTTTACATAGGTCAAAAGTTACCAACATAAAGAACAAGGATTATGAGATGGCTTCCTACTTTCTTAGTATATAAATTAGGGTCAGAAAGATGTTTAGAAAAGATGGTATCAAGAATAAAGCTATCCATTTTGGCATACCAATGTCAAGGAGCTTTCTTAAGACCATAAAGAGATTTCTTAAGGTGGAAAACAAGGATGGAGTAATTCTGGACATAGCTAAGAGGTTGTTCCATGAAGATTTCTTCTTGAAATTCCCCATGCAAGAAGGAATATTTGACATCCATTTGATGGACCTCCCATTTATGTGAGGATGCAAGGGATAGAACAAGGAGGATGGAATTCATTTTGGCTACATGGGTAAAGGTTTCATTATAGTCAATGCCTCAACTTGAGATAACCCTTTGGAAACTAACTGGGCCTTGTGTATTTAAGCACTTCCATCTGATGCCTACTTACATCTGACAAGTTTTCTTCCTTTTGGAAGAGGTACAATATTCCAAGTATCTTTAACCATTAAAGAGTGATACTCTTCATTCATTGATGTGTCCCAATCTAGAAATGAAGCTTCTGCAAATGTTTCTATATCATAAGTCTCTGAAACTTGAGCCAAAAGAGAAGAGGCTCTCTAAAAATGTGAATGTATCCAACGCTGATATGAAGTATCGCCGACAATATCACCAATTTCTTCTTGATTTGAATGGAACCATATCGGAATTTGTGGGGATGGTGTAGGTTCATGTTAAATGGACTCACCCGGAGGAAGGTGAGCAGGTGGAGGTGGATTTTTATCCTCATTGTCATCATCTGAATAAGAAGAAACCATAATAGGAACATAAGATGTCACAAACACCGAAGATGGATCATAGGCCAAATAAGGACCATACACTAAATTAGTCTCGTAGTGTAACATTCCCGGCCCTCCAGACACTAGGTAATGCTACCACGTAGAATATACACTTATATGATATGTTTGCATTTTAATGAATTTAAAATGCTTAATCACAATAAACACAGAATTAATGCTATCATGCAGAATCAATGGAACTAACAGTAATTCATATACGCAACATAATACATGATAACATTCAAGCATCACAAAACATGTATAAAATACATAATTAAGCACATAAATGATACTTATCTTTTAGCTGGAGTAAATCCACAAACTGTGTGCAGACCTTCCACGAACCTTCCAGCCTTAGACCACACTGGTCATCACTCTCAGCAGTAGGTCACCCCCGAGCTGGGACTAAACTCCACCGAGCAAGGGAATTCTAAGCTTGGCAAGGACAACAAGGAAGTTACATGAAGCAAAAAGAAGGATATTTTATCCTAGGAGCCACTTATGCCCACAGCCCAAAGACCCTCATTCCCCACATGCCTGCTCCTCCCCAGGAGGATATACCTTCACTAATACAAGTCCATGGGCTAGTACCCCTCCCTTACCTTGGGCTTCAATAATAGGTTGGACCAGAAGTCTCAGAGTATTGTAGCTGCTACGAAACTCCCTTCTAGGAGAACTCACTTCCCAACAAAATCTCTCACCTGGGAGAGTTGCTCATAGGCCTGAAAACCTACTTCTTCAACCAATCTTCGACTCATATAAAACCATGTACGGGTGACAACAACAACATTCAACACTCAACTAGCTTACGGGTGACATCAATAACGGGGAAATGGGTATGGAAACCCAACACGGTAACAGTCAAACACTAAGACATATCAAGGCTTAGTAAGAAACAACTGATGAAAGCAAGCCACACTCAGTCAAGGAACTACGTGGCCGCAACAACCAACAATTATGACACCACACAGATCAGACAATTACAGGGTGCTCGGACTTCATAGGAGACATAGATCAGTCCCTCGGTTTTCACTGGTTTCAGGGTGACTAACCTCGCGAGAGTGTAGACTCAAAGGTGAAGGATCTCAAAACTCATCCACATGCAAGGATGGGAGTCACACAGAACGGGAAGCGAACTCCCAAAACGATTTGACTCACAGGTCACTGGTTCCAGAGATCTGTGATGGATTCTCTTGGTTCATGGTTAGACAGTGGATCGAGAATGCCAAGCGAACCCCCTAACATGATGGCTTTCCCAGCTATAACTACATGTTCCCAGGTCGACACTTGTCTTCTTGCAACCACATGCATTCCACTTCGCACTCGTTCCCTTTCCAGGAACTTAGGACAGCATCGTTCATGTCCACCTTAGCCTTTAGGAAATAATAATAATAAAATATTATTCCCTTAGAGGTAAGCCCTCTAGCTTATACTCTAGGACTAGACACTTAGCCCCCTCCCTTACCCTATCTAGTGGAGATTATTCCCCCATCACTCTTTCTTCGTGGTCGGTCTACACGTAGCGATGTTTATATTTTTATCAATGATTTTTCATAATTACATATACAAAACAAGCTCCTAGCCTTAGCATCCTAGGCTCTTGGCCTAATCATCACCTAAGACTCCTATCTTATTATAACTCGTCTCACCAGCCTAACAAACATGTTTACAATTCATAATTACAACCGGGGCTCTACCTAGGGATATTACACGTAGGCTAAGATATTTTCATCAAATTTAACATCTATTGTAATAATAATTTCATTAGAATGAGGTTCAAGAAGTTTTTAACCTTTAACATCCTTAGAATATCCAAAAAAATACACTTCTCACTCGTAGGATGTAAATATTTCCTTTTCTCATATGGAATGTGAGCCCATGCTACACTACCAAATATACAAAAGTTTCTGACATATGGATTAATTTTATTCCATGCTTCTTCCGATGTTGTTATATTTTTTAGAGCTTTTGTGGGAGTGCAATTTACTATGTAATTTGCATAGTTAATGACTTCTTCCCAATAATTAAAACTTAATCCCTTAGATTGGACAACACAATTAGCCATTTATTTTAATGTGCAGTTCTTTCTCTCAATAAAACCATTTTGTTGTGGTGTATATGGAACAATGTGTTGCATCTGCATGCCCTATGTAGTGTAGTAACTTGTAAAATTGGTGTTCACATATTTTCCTCCATTATCTATTCTTATCCTTTGAAGTTGATGTCCAAATTGTTTTTCTACAAGGGCATTATAGGCCAAAAACTTGTCAAAAACTTCACTCTTAAGTTTAAGAAGTAATCCCAAGTTCATCTGGAGAAATCATCAATGAAAGTTAAGAAATACTTGCACCTAGAGAAAGAAGGAGAAGAAATCAGACCACACAAATCACTATGAAAAAGATGCAAAGGGGCCAAGGCGTGCCAAGAGGCACATTTGTCAAAAATGTCCGGATGATGTTTGTCGAGAACACAACCGACAAAAACACAATCTCTGCAAGAAACAAGAGGAAGACCAGACACCATCTATTGATTACATAGTTGTTGCAATGAGTGATAGTTTAGATGACCAAACTGCTCATGCCAAAGTTTTCTCAAGTCATTACTATGAGCAAAAAAAAATGATGGAAAAGACGATGACCCAAAGTTTTCAACTTGTACAACCTAGTAATATCATCAACAATTCCAATTTCGAGGACATGCTTAGGATATTTTAAATCCTTAATTACAACTTGGTGAGGTGAAAAATCTATGGTTTTACCTTCACTTGAATGAAGGATATGATATAATGATAGAAGGTTGCAGGAAAGACTTGGAGAAAATAATACATCATTGAAATGACCATTATCTACCTAAACTGTTCTAGACCCTCAACACTAAGAGATCTATCATCACCAACAAATATTTTCTTGGTGTTACATTCATTTAGAGAAAAAAATATGGATTTATCCTTAGCCATATGATAAGATGCTCTAAAATCAATATGCCACTCATCAGAAGAAGAAGTTGCATTGAAGGAGAAACCAGAAGCAGAAAGTGCATGTCCATGAGAAGAAGAAGAATAATCAATATTTATGTTGTTCTTCTTCATCGTTACTTCTAAAGATTCCATCTTCTTAAAACATTTGGACTCCACATTACCATATTTCCCAAAGAAATTGCAATGTTTGCCAGTCTTCTTATTTTTAGATTTTTCTCCTTTGTCACCATTAGGAGAAAAAGATAGTTGAGAAGGTTTGGGACCCTTGTTTTTCTTGTTGTTGTGGCGATAATGTTGCTTCTTGGGATTCTTGGATTTATCTTTATGATGGGCCACTAAGGATTTTTTGTAGGTACCTACAGTGTTGATCACTCCAAGTTGCACAAGTTTATCTTGCCCTCTAATCAAAGCATCACAAAAGACTCAAGAGTGGGATCTTTATAGGCACTTGCTATAGCATCTCTAGTGTCATAAAAGGTATATATAATGGAAAAATATGTGCTACCAATCTTAGAAAGAATAATATAGATGCATCGGTCTTCCTTCAGATCTATTTTGCAGTCTATACCTAAAAGTATAAGTGTTTTGAACTTAGATAAATAATCCTCAATGTAAGAAAAATTATTAGGACTTAGAGTTATTAACTGATTTTCTATCTAGTGGGATCGAATAATATTGTGTTTACCAAACACAAATTCAAGCTTAGTCCAAGTTGCATTGGGAGCATCAATTCCTTGAAGGTGAAACGTTAAATTAGGAGAGATGGACATTCCAATTAGTCCACGTTCTTTGTCACTCTTATTGTCCCATTTGACATTATTTTCATCATTAGTGGGTTCTAGTTCTTTTTCAAAGGTAATCCGGTACAATCCTTTACTTCTTAATACATCTTCCATATGTGATTTCCATGAGAAGTAGTTGGTACTGATAAAAAAAATATCACCGAGATATGGCATATTAAGATATGCATAAAAAGATGAAACTGATGATCTGGATGAAAATATCTCGAAAAAATAGGCTATTTAAAAAAAACGGCACTAAAAATGGACTTTGGATGTGAAAGTTATGCCTCTTTGAAAAAAAGGCATAAAGATAACCAAAGAGCCACACAGTAAGTAGAAGTTGGTCCATTTGGTAATTATCCTCCTTATATAACGTTTCCTATATGCTCACTTTTAAATAAGTTACTTTATGAATTGACCCACTTTTATAGAATAAAGGGGAATCACTTTTACAATGAAGTTATTTTATAAATGAACGTTGCATGCAAAACAAATAACTTAAAATACGTTATCAAAGTTGTTTAATAGTGAATCACTTTTATAATGAAGTGAAATGAACTTTATAATGAATGCATGAGCTTTTAAAAAAAGAGTAACATAAAAGAGACTTGAACTCAATACCTCTTACTAAGTAAGGTAACTTTCAACCAAGTGACCTAGTGCAAAACACATTATAGTCTTAAGAAGGAGGATTGGGGGTGTTGATGTTGTGGAAGACGACCTTGGAGTGCATGCTCAATAAAAAATTATTTTCATGCATTCACACACAAAAAAAATTCACTTCTCGACAACAACAAGGGTTAGATCTCGATTAGCTTACCCCAAAAATGCCAATTTTCCCTTTGTTTCTGATTTACTAAGATTGAACAGAGCGCATTGAAAATAACATATGCAGACATACAAGAAAACCATTATGCTCTATTTCTGATTCCTTGAGGTCACTTAGAGTGTAGGGGAAAGATAATACACATATTGAAAAGAGTAGCAACCCAGAAATAAAAAATAAAATGAAACTGAAATAAAACCAAAATATTGTCTCTGTAAATTTTTTTAAAAGGGTGTATTCAGGCTTTATACCTCCATATCTGACTGAAATGGTCATATCTTTGGCAAACAAAAATATTTTTGAGTGAAACTAAAGGATTTTATAACTGAAACGAGCACTCCAGATGCAATGGAACAATCCTTTCATCCTAGAAATGTATGGAAATGGAAGAAACTAGAGATACAACAACACAACTTCATGATCTCGGTATACAATCAGAGTGGTTCTTCAATGTGCTTTGATACCATGTTCGACAACATAGGTATTCCAACAGAGGATGAACATCTCCAGTAACCACTCATACAAAAATATCAAATATCAACAAAGTGATGTTTTTACATGGTAAAACTCCCGTGGGGAAACATCGAAGACCCCATCCAACGTGGCCACTTGGAACAATTTATTAATTCAAAATAAAATATTACAGAGAGATTTACAAGAGGGTTTCTCACAATCGATCATCGACAACTAAAGCTCCATGCCCTTTAAATAGAGATCATGGACCAATCGAGTGTTAAGCCATAGATCAATGTAGTCATTAAGATTGAGGAGAATGTGAGCCATTAGATCACTCTATGTCGGGAACATATCGTGACTCTCAGACTTAACTACAAATACATACTAATGCATACTAAAGAAACACACTTTTACCTAACGAGACATGAGACCAAGTTGATATTAACTAACTCCTAAGTGTCTAAATATCCTAACAATTTCTTGTTATCTCAGAGGAGATTTCTTGAAGCGGGATCCTTTTTTTTAATTTATTTTCATCATTTTAGAGCAGGTTTTCCTATATGGGATCCTCTACAAGAATTCGAAACAAACAATGCACTACTACTATTTGTAAACATAATAATTTTTTTGGCATCCCTATAATGCCTTTGTTTTTTTGGTTGTTGGCCATGTTATAGTAGTTATGTTAAACTTATGTTTCATGTTTATAGAATAAATCATCCATGCCTACTTAGATTTGCATTCGTTGTAAATGGTTTCACATTGTTGTGATACTTCCATCATTTTCTTTATTTATTTCAATTTAAGGTTCTCATTTCAAATAAATCTTAGTCCATATCTTATCTAGGCTTCGAGGGAATGATGCATGCTCATTTTAGGAAAAAAAGAGTTGATGCAGTTCCACTTCTATTGTCGTACTAATATTGAGAAATCAAAATTTCTAAATATGTTTTTTTTTATCAGGAAGCTTTAAGAACGAGGGGTTTGAAGGATGACATGGCTTGTATTTTATTTGTTGTTATTCAACCCAAAGACTATGCTCCTATTTCATTTCCTCCTAAGAAGAAAAATAAGTTGATATCACTTCTATTCAATAAAAAGTTTAGAGATTCAATGAATAAATTGACTGACAAGCTGTCTATAGTTGTAATTGTTGAAGAATTCTTTGAAGAAGGGTTAGCAATACTTGCTAAAAATTGGTAGTTGACCTAGAAGTTGAACTAGTTGATATAGTAGTTGAAGCGAAATATTAAAAAGTGAGTTTAGATATAAGCTTAGTGATCGATATTTAGTTACTTTTGTAGCAATAGTAGCATATGAAAAGGTAGAAGCAGTTTACTAAGCAGTAGACCCAACATGAGTAGATGCAGAGTCAATTTCTTAAGGAAGACCAATAACATAAGTAATTTATTTTGTTGTTTAATTAGTTCAATACTTGGCATAAATAACATAGAATAGAATAGCATGTACTAAATAACATATCCAGTAGCACCATCAATAACATACGTAGAACCATCAATAACAAAGGAAAAGACATAGCTTGTTGGGATGGAGACAACACTATACACTAGGGTGTAAGCATAAAAGACAATACCAATGATTCTAACATCTAAGCTATCAGTAGTAGATCTATAATCAACAACATAAGCATAGCCTAGAGCACTTAGATCAAAGACAAAGACTAGGGATGTAATAGAATAACCGTTATAGGTCTAGACTAAAGAGTTGATCTGGGTGATTCACTTGGTTAACCAAAACCAATTAAGTTGGCATTATTGACTATAATGACATTGGTGTTATGAACTACAATGACAATGGAATTATTAATTGTTTTGGTTGTTATGCTTTGTTTTTAATTATGCTTTATATAAATAGTTCAAATTGTTATAGTTTCTTTTACTACTATTTATCATCATTAATTATAGTCAATTTATAGTTTGTTTTTTTCTCTTATGTTATTTATAGTGAGAAAGTTAATTTAAAATATGAATATAATTGTTTTCATATTTATTATCAATAAACACTTTAGTTCTTCATTAGGTCCATTAGTTTGTTTTTTCTTTTATGTTAGGCATGTAAGTGCAAGTTATAATTTGTTTTGTTGGGCGGTATTTTTGTATGCTCTACCAACAAAGAAAATTGAGAGTAAACAACTATAGAAATTGTGCAACACATCACTATACTATGTGATGTAGATCCTCATGTCTCCAATGTTAAAAATCCACTTAGCCAAGATCCAACATTTTCTTAGGAAATTGGTTACTCACCAAGGAATAGGAAACGAGGATAAAAAGGGGCGTTTCTTACAAGTCACAGTTTTTTCTCAAATATGTCGCCTCAACATTCAATTATTAATAACATATGAATGTAGTCATGCTGGGGTTACTCTTCAATAAATAAATAGCACCTAATGTTGGTGTTATTATGCCAATCAACATGTTTTTCTTAATTCAAATAATGATAGGTCAGTGAACAAGTTACGTTAATAAATGAAAACATTTATTTTCATATTTTTTTATTGATAAACAATTTGGTTCTTTCATTAGAGTTCACCATACATGTACTCTTTTGGGAGTGGTTGTTGGCATTATCAATTTTCTTTTCTAGGGAATCCAATGAAGTCTTTAGGACATCTATAATGATCTATTCTGGGAAGTGGTATATGATTGGGTCACTTAAATTGAATTCCATGTCTTATATGATTTGCGGTTGTGACAAGTACTAGTGGTTGAGTAAATCGAAGGTGTTCATATGCCTGCTTTTTGGAAAACCTTCTAGAACATGTTTTAATAAGTATCCCTAGGAACTTGTGGGAACAACCAATGACAACCTTATTCCTTTTCATATTCTTTAAATATTTCAATTGACAAGTTGAAAATTCCCCCAAATTCTTCATTGTTGTTTCATACCTTGTTGCTTCCAATCTAAACATATTTTTTTTCATTTAAGAAGAATACAATGTTTAATAGCCTTGTTGAACTCCACAATCACCCACTGATTAGTACGTTCATCTATGAGATTATGGTTTTCTTGTTCACCCCCTTTTCCAACCGGTGTGGTGTTGCACTCACCTTCAAAACTGTTGCAGTCATGTATTAATGTTGGTGATAATGGTGGAAATAATTGTTGGTTGTGGAGCTTGATTATCTTCATGATTCAAAGGTCTTTGTTTTCAGCCATATTTATACCCCATGAAGAATTTACACCCCAGAAGAGTGTACACTCCTCCACGCGGGAGAGTGCAGGGGGGGTTACCCCCCCTTGCGAGTTCCGGGGGCAAGCGAGCCCTTGGCGGGGGTTCGAGGGTGAAGCCCCGTATGAAAAATTGTCTTGTAAATGTATAGTGTAACTTCATAGTAAATCTGGACCGTTCATTATAAGGTCGCAGATATGATGGTAGAAGTTATGTTAGGGTTTTTTTCCCTAGAAGGAAACCCTCTTTTATGAGGGAAATGCATTATGGATATGTATCATTGAAAATATTGTATTCTGCGTGAGGAGACTATGAGAGAAAGAAGAGGAAGTTACAATGGGTGTGTTGTAGGTTGTATCCCTTCATTTGTTGGATAATAATAAAGGAAGGACCTTGCAATTTCTCTGGTGGACGTAGCCCACACTGGGTGAACCACGTATATCTGTGTCTTTATTGTATTGTGTATCTTTTGTGTTTTATTTCCACATTTGTTTTATTTTATTGCTCCATGATCCTATTTTTCTAACAATAATGTAGGTGGTTTAACAAAGTTTGGAAATAAAATTTCACCCACCAAAGGAGCCATGAGTGGGAAACTAGGTGGAACAGAAGGGGATGCTCCCTTAAGTACGTATATGCCTTCACAACATGTTTTCACACATTTCCCCTCTTCACATCTAAGAAATCACAAGATGCCATCTCTGATCCAAGATTGCACACAGTGTAGAACATATCTGGTTGTCAAGATTGTGATTTGATGTTCATAATTTCAAGGTTGGAAAGGTCATAATGGATGTCTATGTCAATGATGTTAAGTGTACTCTACCACGATGTCTTGCATATGTGGTATGCTATAAAATTATGAGAAAATCTATTTTTTGATCATAGTGAACCAATAGTAGGAGTCTAATTGCACTGTGAATCTCCTAATAAGACAATCTATTCCATGAGAAGATATATTTCAAATCTCACATAACATCAATATCAAATCAATATTAATTTTTACAATATGCACATCACAATTATATATAATTATTTTTATTTATTTTTGCATAGATTGTTGATACATAAAAACATAGAATTGGCATTGAACAGTCACCTCTTTGAGGAACTATTGTTTGATGTGATTAAGTTATGAATAAGTGGAAGCATTTGTATCCTTATTTGAATGTCAAAATTATCTATATTATTTGACCCACAAACCTACAATGTTTCACATGACATATTATCATAAGAAATAATACTGGCCAAATCACGCATGATAATGAATTATCATTGTGATAGATTTAGAAATAACGTTGGCCAAATCACCAACAATAAAAAATTATCCATGTGATAGATTTAGAAATAACACTAGAAAAATTACTAACAATAACCATCACCGTGATGAATTTAGAATAATGCTAGTCAAATCACAAGCAAAACCATATCACCACGACAGATTTATACTCACTTAGTTTCAACTTTCACTGATCTTTGAAATAGTTTATGAAACCAATTTTCTTGAAGAAATTTCCATAGAAATATATTAATTTGTTCATGGCATCCTCAACTAACAATGTGTAATGCATTATATTCCCAAAGACTTTGACACTTATATCTCTCTTTTACTATCACAAACATAGCTAGTGAATATATTTAGCCAACAACAACGCGCGTGTCAAATGTAGAGAATTATTGGACAACTGAAAACATCATTGTGAATTAATGTGGATGAACAATATTTAGGCGAATAATAGGAAATTAAATAAATACACGAATAAATGAAGGAAAGATAAATTAAGAGATCTACACACCCTACCTCCTGGATCTCTACAAGGGCATCATCTACAAGAAAGTGTGAAGGTTTCCTTGTGGGACGGGGGTTTAAAACACATAGGTGAAATTCTTGCAACAATGTCACAATTGTTTCCCGCACTATATTATTTGATATGACCCAACATACATGAATGCCATTTTTATGTGTGTCGAAAGATAGAATGGTGTAAAAAGGATACTACCATGCATAAGATTTCATGACTACAATATTAAATATATATAACAATGACATGCTTTATAATGCCACTATAAACAACCATTTCATGAATACACATTTCAAAACAATAGAGCCCTAGAAAAACATTTTGTGATTTCAAATTAAAGAACAATAACACCCACCTAGTAAATTAGACCACTAGAAACAACTAGTTCATGAATTCAATGTACATAATAACATTGGCCTAGTAAATAAATCCCCTTGAGAAATAACATTAGCATAGAAATTATGACCTTTATAATTAATCATTTCATGAATTCATATAATAGAACGATAATATCGGCCTAACGAACAAGTCTTCTATCAATGAGATTTTCATGTATTCTTACCACACAAAATAATGCCAACATGGTAAATAAGGTGAATAGAAACCAAAATACCTTGTATTTTTTCATGCAAAAGGTAGAATCCATCACACGGACATTGTTTTTCCCATTCCTAACAACCTACTTCACTTTCCGTCTTGTCAATATCCCTAGCATAAATGGACCCCGATTTAGTAAGAACACATCCACCTCATTCGTTTCCACCCAATACTAGATGTTAATGGAGTCATCTTCATGAATCTGAACCATGAGTCATCAAGTTTTTTTCTTTGGTTTATGATTTCTCTTTTAGTTAGGAATGCATATCTCCCCACTTCAAGCAAATTGTCACGTGTGTGTTGTAAAGCAATCATTTGAGCATGCTTATTGTGTATCTCAATTGGAGAAATACCAAAAAAAAAGGATAGATCCCACCCAATGTTTTACATGTCCTAATAAGTGCATACAATGAAGCCATTGTTGGTTTAAAGCTATAGGATCAATGCAATTGTGGCAAGGAATTTTTTTTTTGTCCACATGTCAAGACTAGACATAAATGATGAGTGCTAGGAGCGATCTATCTAGGAGCATTCTAACTATATAATGAAATTGACATCCTCTCTTGATTAGGATGCTTTTTATTTTTCAAAGGATCTTAAACAATGCATTTATAATACTCCATGCCGTAAGAGAACCATTACCTGAAAGCATAAGAGAACTTATTAAATATTTGTTTAAAAAACATAACATATAACATGGGTTCATACATAATAGATTAGAAGGACCGACAAAGTATCTGGCTTATAACATCAACATAATAGGCATAACATAAAAACAAATTGTTTTCTTTTTTTCAAATAAAAAACAAACCTCCTTGATGTGTATCTCTCTATAGCACTTACATGGCTACCTTGACAAACAAAGAGAAAATGCATGATAATAACTATAATAACACTATATATAATGTGGGTTTGCACATAATGTTAAGATTGAAAAAGATTAGATCCAACATATATCTAGCTATAACGTCAATATGATGTAAATTACATGCATTACAGAAAAAGAGAAAAGTATAAAGTCA